>APFE031557073.1:0-14092 GCA_000404065.3 Pinus taeda
TTTTTTGGGAAATCCAAGGGCAACATGGGTCCATGAAATGGACCGATGTTGCCTGTTCCAACAATGGTAGTTCTCGGATAGATCTTTAACGAGCTATCATACGCGTCAAATGGAGATCGTATGCCAAAGTTACGACCCCGGGAAATTGATGTACCAATTTTACCCAAAACAGGGCCCACAATTTGGCGTTTCATCTTCTAAGGGTCGGTTTTGGAATGTGAAGGGTTTTCCATTGTTTCTCAATAATAAATAGGCCTTCGAGCCTCATTGTAAAAAAAAGTTCGGAACAGTTCAGAGGCATGTAGCCGCACATCTCTTCTCAGAGATAAGCTACCATCGCCCTAGCTGGTTTATTTCCAATTCTGGTTGTAAGCATATTGCGGTATTTTCCATTAATGAAATGAAGTATTATTTCCGCTGCATCTCTTTGTTTATGGTTATCGCATCTCTGTATTTATGGTTATCTCTATAATCTATTGCGTTCCTGTTTAAATCCGGATCACTAAGTGGGTGATCAACTACTTGGAGTAGCACAACAAACAGTTGCAAGATGATCATACACTTTATGAGCTGCGGCAAATCCGGGAAGACCAAGAATTGGCCCGAAAGAGACCCGGTGATTTGACACCGATTGATCGAGAGTCTATGCTCATCCGGGTGAACACTCATTTGGAGAAGTTGTTGGTGAAGGCAAACAGAGACAAGGACATGCTTCGTCATATGAAAACTCACTTTGTGAGCTCGCATGCATGTTTGCAAAGCGAAAATGAAGATCCTAAAGAGGCCTTTGAGCAAAGCGCTAAAACGGCGGAAAAAAACCCAATCCACTCCAAATTTTGGCTGAGGCTTCATTGGCAGGGCACAACACATGATAGTGGGTCGTCACTCCAAATTTGAGAAAATTCGGAGAAAATTTTGTCATTTTGAAATTTTTGGCTTACAAAACAGGTTTTTTGGCTCAACGCGTAGCGCGCCGCGCGCAACCCATAAGATTGGGAGGTCCAAATCACAAATGGCTTGTAGTTTTGGATTTGTCATGATAAATTATACATGCTCATCTATTTCCAAAGCATTTCATCACGTTCTGGGTGACCAAAAGGCTCAAAAACATCATGAAAATCGCCTTTTTGCCACCTTTTGCACCAGCAGGAAGTACTTCGGGGAGAATGCACTTTTGGAGGATCAAATGGACACCAAATTGGAAACTTCCACTTGGGTTGGAAAGTAGACATCCAGGGCTTTCCAACAAGCCAACTTGAGCTCAATGTGGATGCCGAGAAGTGCCCCAAAAATAGGTGGAAAGGTGCGTGGAGCATAGGGCTCAGGCATGCGGCGCATAGAGATTTTTGGTCAAATTTTCACCTTCCAGCTCAGAAATTCAGCCAGTTTGACTAGTTATGATTTGTGATGTAATGTTTGACTTCTCTTGATGTAATTGAATGAACATGATGTAATTTTGACACTTAGCTACTTGTTCTAGAAGATTCATTCACCAAAGAGTGAAAATTTAATGAATGAATTGGTTTCTTACCTTATAGAGGCAAGTTGTTTTGACTGCATAGATTGTAGTGCTTTGTTTAAAGTTGGTTGAAACAGCTCCTAGGATGATGAGATTGACCCCTAGAGGCAAGGGAATGGGTTGGATTTCCTATATTATGTATTTTCTAAGTCATTTTCAGAGGTTGGAGAGGTTAGACTCTTGGGAATAGCTTGACACTCTATTGTACATATCTTATCTGCATTTTTGGCAAAGGAAAGAACAGGGTTTTTCAGCACTATTTGGGATTCATGTGGCTTTATGTGTTGATGGTGTGCTTCTTTCAGTATTTTTAAGTTTTTATGTGCATTGCATTCCTTCTCTTATCTTCTGCAATTGAACAAATGAAGTGTTAAGGTAGAATCCATAATTTTGCTATGCTATGCCTTTAAGTTTGTTTAATTTTCTATGTTTTCGTCTGTTTATGGAGAATCCTTGAAAGTTTATTTCTCTCCTTAACCTCTCACCAGTTATATCTATCCATTCATTCACTTTAAAGGCATCAAAACAATCTCCTATCTTGCCCCAAGTAGACCTCTGCAAAAACTGTGCCTCATCCCCGCACCCAAAATTGCCTTTCCCTTGAATTCAACAAAATTTCAAAAAATCAATTTCAAAGTCCTTGTACTTCATACCTAGCCTAAAATTAGTCATCAATTTAGTCATCTCAAACTCATGATTACCTTTTGCGAGATGACTTGGAGAACCCTCTCCTGTCCTCGTTAGGCAGCTACGAGGCTGAGCATGGTTTGATGTAGCCTTGAGTTTTACCTTATTTTAGCCTAAGGTAGATTTGAGCGCTAACATAGTGGCGACTCCACTGGGGAAGAACTGGTTTGCTTGTTACTGTTATTTGATTTATAGCTACAGAAAGAGTCTGAAGTCACGCTAGGTAGCCTTCGAACTGCACATTGCTCTGCGAGTGCATAGTAGATAAACACTACTTCAGTTGATCTCTAGTGTAACTTGTAATTGTAACACTTAACTTATAAATTGCCACAGTACATCTATCGAGTTCAGATCTGATTGTCAATGGTGGACAACGATCGTACATAAGAATGCTTAAATCATTCACCTGGCGACTCCATTCATTGAACAATCCAGAAATCAATGCTTCATGGTGACTTCACTGCAGGGAGATCGGTAGCTGTGAGATTTTCAAGATGGACCGAATCATGAGAAGATACGCTCCCATGAGCCGAGATCACATTCCAGGTTTTCCGAATAAGATGCCCAAGGTAGATTGGTCAAGGAATCTGTCTACGTTTAACAATGATGGTAAGAAAGATGATGCTTTACATTTGGTTAGATTTCACATGCATATTCGCAAGTTGAAGGTTGATTTTCCAGAAGATTACTTGATGAAGATATTCTTGGCCACTCTGGAAGGTGAAGCCCAATCTTGGTATGAAAATTTGCCGCTGGCCTGTATTTACTGTTTAAAGGATTTTCATGCTCTGTTCATTGAAAGATATCAAGCATCTTATCCATCATTAAATTTAGTTCATGACTATTTCAAACATGCTTCTACTTTTATTGAAAGCCTTGAGAAATATTATGAAGATGATAATTTCATGGATGATGAGATCATGGAAGCCCTATATGACAATCCATTTCAGCAGGATAAAGACGATCAGGAAAATTTGCAGTAGGATCAAGATCTAAGTACAGTGGAAGATGATGAAGGAGAAGGTTTTATTGCAGATTTTTCCATAGAAGAAGACAACATGCATGAAAATCAAGTTTCAATTTCAAGATGTGATAAATTCAAGTCAGCCATTTCAAATCTAGATTCAGATCGTGATGATGAAGACAACCTTGTTCTCAATCCCATGAAGGAGAGCTCTATTGTTGAGACCATCTAGAATGAAGAAGACAAATTTATTGACCAAGGCCTTCATGAGGAGGTAATATGGTCATTTCATGAACAACAAGATGGGATCTTTGTTCAAGTAAGTGAGAAATCTTCTTTTGATAGCTTAGTGGTAAATGATAATTTGATTGCCATGTCATATGAAGACAATTACTGTTTGAGCAAAAGAAAACAAAAATCATTATCTCCTTTGTCTGAAGATGAAATAGATCAACTCTTGAAAGGTCATGTTAAAGCCCAAGCTAAAGCAGATTTGCAGTGCACACATGGTCAAGAAAGTGTTGGTGAAATCTCTTCCTCTTTTGAAAATCATGACGGTCTTGTAATCAGTTTTATAGATCAGCAAACAAATAATATTTTCTTTCACAAAGATGATAAGGCTGTCATGTTTGATAATCTTGAAGATTGTTTTTCATTTAAGAATGACCTAGACCATGAAGATGAGAAGTATGAGCTTGAGAGAGACAATATGCCAGGATTTCTCATGTTTCAGGAACCTACAGCTAGCACTCAGATGGCAGAAGCACATACTTCTTTGTGCATTCCTATCCCTCGGAAATCAATTTTTCTTTCAGTTCAGAATGAAGGGAGTACTTGTATTTTTGCTGCTGGATCTCAAGACAAGATAGTGCTTCAGGATTATCAAGATCCCTTCGGCATCCTTTTGCAAGCACTAGAGAAGATAAATGTTGCCTGGTTCATTATCATAAGCCTTGGTTTCAGTGGTTATTGTGAGTTGCCTACATGTACATCATTCCGCCTGCTTGAGAAACGTGAGAGTAGAAATTTGGTATGTAGCCATCTATTGGATTGGTTACATTGGAAATCTCATTATACATGATTTGCACATATTTCATTAGTATGCAGGTGGTTTTCATCATGATTCCAAATCTTGATGGATTGCTGCCTTTTTTCAAAAAGCTTTGTAAAGTATTGTTTTAAGTCAGTCATGAGTCATTTGTGCTTGGTCTGTTGAGTTAGTTTTTTTCAATTTATTTCAGTTTTCCATCGAGTCAGTTTGAGTTAAGTTTCAGTCAAGTTTCAGTCATTTTTTAGTCAAGTTTTCACTCAATCAATGTGTCAAAGGTTTTGTGTTATCCATTCAAATAATGACTCCATCGCCCAATGGATGAAGGCACTGGTCTACTCTCCTAAAGATCTGCGGTTCTTGGCATCTCCAAGGAGCTACCATCCCCATTGGAGCCAATGTTAGAGTCGTTCTAGTTATCCCTCCATCAGAGATCAAAGATCTTTTGTGCATTTCATGTTTAGGTGTCCCATCAGTTTCAATCAGTTGCATTTCGTTAGGCATGCCATAACTCTGACGAAATGGTTTGTGTTACTCATTCCCCTTGTGCTTGGCACTGCTGGTTCAGGTCTATTCATAAAAACAAAGCTTCAAAGGTCATTTATAGTCATGTTTCAAATTTTTAGGTCTTAGGTCTAGGGTTGAGTCAACCTTGTTTTGCAAAGTCTAAAAAGACCAGCAGGCTAGAGGGATGTCTTCGATAGATGGTCACTTCAATAATTCTCATCATTATACAGATAAATTAGGACTTCTCTTCAAAACTCTGTTTTCAAGATAAGTCGTCATCTCATTTTTGTACAAAAATTTAAAAAATTTCAGTTCTTGAATTGTCCAACCGCAGCCTTGGTCTCCTTTGCCAGATCATATTACAGCTATCCTTGCAAAAAATTGTAAAAGAAAATCATTATTTCAACCAAATTCAAGGAGGAAACCAAAAAGGTCAAAAGTCTATTAATCCTGAAAAGTGTCAACGACAAAACATAACAAAATGGGTCATAGACCAAGCAAAAATCAAAAGGGAGTCTATATGAAGATATTTCACATCATTTTCAACTCATTCCACATGCCAAGAGTGAAGAACACCGTTCCAAAGCGAAATTGTGAATTTGCAAGCAAGTTGGAGCAATTTCTTGGCGCGTGACGCATTGGACTGGGTGCGCGGTGCATTAGGGGCGCGCAGTGCATCAGCCACAAAAACTCAGTGCAAAAATACACGCACGCGACACATAGGAGGCGCACGGCGCACTGGGGTTTAAGCCCAAAATTGGCTTGGAAACGCATGAACTCGCCTCCTCTCTGCAAAAATTTGCAGGTAGACTCACGTCCACCACTTGTGCTTGGATTTTGAAAGATAAATGTAATGGGTTAATGTATATGTTTGCCTTAGAAATCCAAGTGGAAAACCCTCCTTTGTCCTTGAAATTGATGTAGGGTTTGAATGCAAAAATTGTTGTAGGGTTTCAAAAACTGTGTGTTACCAAGGTTATCATTTTTTCCCATTTCCTTTTGTTTCCCATTCCCAAATTCACCATTATTTTTCCCCAATAATTCCTTCATTAATCCTACACTATACTCCCTCAAATCTTAGTCCCTCACTTCTATTACAAAACACATTATCCCTACCTCATCCCAAAACCCTAAAATCCAAGATTTCCATATCCCTTCCCTTCTCTAAATCCCTTGTTTTTATTTCCATATTCCCTAATTCCCTAATGTTTTCCCTTTCCTAATATTCCCCTGTACATTTTTGTCCCCTTGGTCCCAACATTTTTAGAGCAAAAGAACAGTTTACAGTCAAATGTGCACACAGTTTATACATCAGCATATATATGTTCCAGCTATCTTAGTCATGTCAGAGACCGAGTCAGTCTATGAGCAGGAGTATGACAGTGATTCTACACCAGAGGTAAATGTGCCAAATGTGCCACGGAGGTCTCACAAAGGTGGCAAAAGTGGTCAGCATGTCAGGGAGGAGCCTACTTCTTTGGCTCAATTGCAAGCTTGCCCACTTGCAATGGATTGTTTTCGGTGCCAATCATGTTTCCAATACTGTGAGATGATCTCACAAACTCAGCATAATCAGGAACTAGTCCGTTTATTTGTTCTACATTTACAGGATGGTCATGTAAACCTTGCCGGAGTGAATTTCACCTTGTCACCTGAGACTATTGCTCAGGCCACCGGGATACCAAATTTAGGGGAGGAATGGAGTAAATGCCAGTTGTTAAACAGATTCTACTACGACCCATATATCAAACTTGGGTATATGAGACACTTGAGCACAGCTTTTCCTTTCAGATTCTTGAGAGATGAGTTTGCACCATTGATGAAACTTATCATTCGATATTTCCGTTGCGAGGGCAGATTCTCGCGTCTCTATGCGTACCATGTCCGTTTGTTGATGCATTTCACAAGGGTATGTATGATGAACATTCTGTTTTTCATGTGTCGCAACATAGAGAGGATGGTGCCTTTAGTACAAAGGAAGAGCCCAACACATCAGCATAGGAGCATATATCATTATGCATTGATCAAAATCATAGTGATGTATCAGTTAGCACAACAGGGCATTACTTGGGAGGTTTTCATCTCCCCTGATTATTTTTCAGCACTACAGCCGCCTCCCGAGATAATTCATGATGAGGGAGCGCCTTCACACCAGCCAGACATTCCTGAGACTGAGCATATAAGTGCTCCTCCATATGTGACATACCAGCGAGGCCATAGGGCCTTATTTGCATCTACACGATGAGTACTATCTCCACCCGCAGTGGAAGGGGTCTCGTTGACTTCATCAACATAGCGAGTATTATCTCCACATCGTGTGGAAGGGGTCTCGCCTTCTTCTTCAGCACAGGTACAGATCCAGGATAGGGGCAAGAGGCCCATGTTTGATGAGGGTCCTTTAGGAGGTCAGGACACGGATATCATTGATGTTGATGCTAGCCCTCCTAGCTCGGAGCTAAAGGAAATCATCTGAGAGCAAAGGGCTGAGAATCAGTCTCTGCAAAAGAAATTGCAGATGGCTAAGTGGGTGATAAACTACTTGGAGCAGCGCAACAAACAGTTGGAAGATGAACATACACTTTATGAGCTGTGGCAAATCCGGGAAGACCGAGAATTGGCCCGAAAGAGACTCGATGATTTGACACCGATTAATCGAGAGTCTTTGCTCATCCAGGTGAACACTCGTTTGGAGAAGTTGTTGGTGAAGGCAAACAGAAACAAGGACATGCTTTGTCATATGAAAACTCACTATTGGGCTTGCATGCATGTTTGCAAAGCGAAAATGAAGATCCTAAAGAGGTGTTTGAGCAAAGCATAAAATGATGGAAAAAGCCCGATCCACTCAAAATTTTGGCCGAGGCTTCATTGGCTGGGCACAACGAATGATAGAGGGTATTCACTCTGAATTTGAGAAAATTCGGAGAAAATTTTTTCATTTTGAAATTTTTGGCTTGCAAATCAGGTTTTTTGGCTCAATGCGTAGCGCGCTGCGCGTGACCCATAAGATTAGGAGGTCCAAATCACAAATGGCTTGTAGTTTTGGATTTGTCATCAAGTTCTGGGTGACCAAAAGGCTCAAAAACATCATGAAAATCACCTTTCTGCCACCTTTTGGCACCAGCAGGAAGTACTTCTAGGAGAATGCACTTTTGGAGGATCAAATGGACACCAAATTGGAAAATTCCACTTGGGTTGGAAAGTAGACATCCAGGGCTTTCCAACAAGCCAACCTGAGCTCAATTTGGATGTCGGGAAGTGCCCCAAAAATAGGTGGAAAGGCGCACGGTGCATAGCACTGAGGTGCACGGCGCATAAAGATTTTTGGTCAAATTTTCACCTTCCAGCTTAGAAATTCAGCCAGTTTGACTAGTTTTGATTTGTGATGTAATTTTTGACTTATCTTGATGTAGTTGATTGAACATGATGTAATTTTCACATTTAGTTACTTGTTCTAGAAGATTCATTCACCAAAGAGTGAAAATTTAATGAATGAATTGGTTTCCTACCTTACAGAGGCAAGTTGTTTTGATTGCCTAGATTGTAGTGCTTTGTTTAGAGTTGGTTGAAACAACTCCTAGGATGATGAGATCGACCCCTAGAGGTAAGGGAATGGGTTGGCTTGACTATATTATGTATTTTCTAAGTCATTTTCAGAGGTTGGAGAGGTTGGACTCTTGGGAATAGCTTGACACTCTATTGTACATATCTTATCTGCATTTTTGGCAAAGGAAAGACCAGGGTTTTGCAGCACTATTTGGGATTCATGTGGCTTTATGTGTTGATGGTGTGCTTCTTTCAGTATTTGTAAGTTTTTATGTGCATCGCTTTCCTTCTCTTATCTTCTGCAATTGAAAAAATGAAGTGTTAAGGTAGAATCCATAATTTTGCTATGCTCTGCCTTTAAGTTTGTTTAATTTTCTATGTTTTCGTTTGTTTATGGAGAATCCTTGAAAGTTTATTGCCCTCCTTAACCTCTCACCAGTCAGATCTATCCATTCATTGACTTTAAAGGCATCAAAACAATCGCCTATCTTGCCCCAAGTAGACCTCTACAAAAACTGTGCCTCATCCCCACACCCAAAATTGCCTTTCCCTTGAATTGAACAAAAATTCAAAAAATCAATTTCAAAGTCCTTGTACTTCATACCTAGCCTAAAATTAGTCATCAATTCAGTCATCTTGACCTCATTGATTACCTTTTGCCGAGATTGACTTGGAGAGAGCCCTCTCCTGTCCTCGTAGGGCTAACTACGATGTTGAGCGTGGTTTGATGTAGCCTTGAGTTTTACCTTATTTCAACCTAAGGTAGATTTGATCGCTAACACATTCATTTTACTTGTTGCTTGATTTCCTGTATTTCTCAGCATTTCCTTTCATAGATCATTTTAGACACTTTTTATGCAAAAATCAATTTTTCCTCAATGCTTTCATTTCACTTGTTGCTTGATTTCCTGGGTTGACTGTCAATTTCTATGCAGTAGATCTCTTCCAAAAGTATTCCAGATTGTTAGAAATCACACACTCCATCTAATCCATGCCCTATTGCTCTCCCAAACCTCACCTCAATTTTGCCTTAGTTTTCTGCATTTTTCCTAGGACTTCTTCCTCTCTCCTTGAGCAAATCCAATCCTTTCTCTCTCCTGATGGTTCATGGTAGACCATAGGCACCCTAAAACCTCATTCCAACCTTCATCCACCTTTTTCACCCACTCTCACACCCTCAAAACAATGAAAACTACTCTCGGCCTCCTCTTGTAGGCCTCCTGTAGAATGTTGTTTTTCCTCTTGTAGATTTCCTGTGTCCTCCCGTAAATTTTCCTATAGGCTTTATTTTGAAGGCCAATTGTGGGAAAATCCTACAGAAGGCCACTTGAGACCTCCTAGGACCCATCCACACCATCCTACGTCCTCTCAAGTACCAAAACCACCCTCCAACGCCACCTATTAGCTGCCACATTCACAAACAATAAATTACATGCATGTCAAATTCACATAAAAATACATAAAAATCCAAAAAGATGTTTTTCGCTCATTTACTTCCAAAAATAGCTTAGTTAGATGTTGTTCACTTCCTTGAGTAGGAAATGACATTCTTTTCATGATTTTCATAGTGCTTTCTACAAAAGTTGGATTAGTTGGTTAATTTGGGTTTACTAGTTTTGCTTTACATTTCAGACTTTCTCCTTTTTGCAGTTAGGATAGTATTTGTAGAGTAGTCTTTCCCCCCTTTCATCACATATAGAGCTTCTTCTAGAATCCATAGAATTTGGCTTCAGCTCCTAGTGGTCTTGTACCGGCTGACCAAGTGAAAACCTGCAGTAAGAACTAGTACTTGTGCATACAACACCGTCGCTTCCAAGTTTGTTATGAACTACCGAGTTGATAAGAGTAAAGGAGGCAGCCCAAGAATTGCAGCATTATTGCTGCAATACTGGTGCTCACCAGTGCATAGGGTACTTTTGAGTCTGTAACATTGAATTGAAGATCAATAAAGTTAGTTTCCGAAGAATTCTTGCGTATTTCTATTTATCTCTATTAATGTTACATGGTGTCGATGAATAATGTGTTTTATGGAATATTTATTGAATGTTACATGATTCTCTTGAATAAGTGTTAATGATGTACGCAATTCGAGTTTAAGAACTTTCATAGAGAATTTGATGAATTCTATTATGTTTACTAATAACGTAAGTAGATCTATGCGAACACTAATTTAGAGTTGTTCCCTAATGCACATAAGTAGATAAATTGACTATCAAAGGTCTGCAAATACTAATTGTAGACCTTCGCGAAGGTCTGAAGATGGTTTTAACAGAGTTGCATTAACATGCCCTAAGAGTTTATCAATCTGCGTGAAGGAAGATTTGAGGCACCGAAAGACATCACACTAGTCTCAAGATGGAGAAACTTGGTTCTATCATCCCTCAACACTGCTTTGAGTGAGACTACAGCCTGCGGTTGTTACCAAAATGGCCAATAGTGTAGGGTTTTGTTGGTTGGCATAGCTAACTTTGAACCTAGTTCACAACCCCCTAAGCCAACAATCAGCATCAGAGAGAGGTAGGAGATCTATACTCCTTTATATTTTCTAGAATGAATTAAGAAAGATTCCATGTAGTTCTTTTTTGTAGTTGCTAGATCCTCCCATAGGACTAGAGGGATCATTTCTATCCACAGAAAGGATTGCTTGCACAACAAAAATGGTGAATTTATTGGGGAGTACATAACCCTACAATCCTTGTTTGTCTTTTGTCTCTTTTGAAAATTTTGGAAAAGCTCTTAGTGATCAAAAACTTTGATTTATTGTGTACACATTTTGAGTGGTGTGTGGTTTAGAGTGTCAAATATAGGTCTCTACTGAACTTTGTTTGTTTTCTCCTAGTTTTTCCTCACCTAGTGCCCTTTTCATGAGAAACAGATCATTGTCAGTGTGTATTTTTCTAGTATAGTCATGGTGAAGACCTTGTCAGTGCACATTTTGACCATTACAGTCACGTTCGTCAAAAATGAATGAGATTTTTTAGGGTTTCTGACAGAAGACCTAGAATTTCTCGATCTCTAAAGTATTCTCCTACTATGTGTGCATAGAATTTTGACTTATTGTTGTTAGATTCTTTGTGGTTTGCAAAAGTTTGTTCCGTGCTTAATTAGTGAAAACGAACTTTGCTTGAATCTTTAATTCCTTGGGTAATTGAATTTAATGTTTTTTCTTGCATGTGTTACTAATTTGCTGTTTGATAAGCATTTTTAGTTCTTTTGAAAACTAGAAAGAAAATTTCATTTGAATTTGTTAAACCTTCATCTCAAAATTGATAATTACTTCTAGAAATTGCATTAGATTACATTGTACTAGAAAGGCGTTTTGAGATTTTCATTGAGCATAGATTACATTTCCTGTTGTTGAAAGTTGACAAGTGCATCTTCATTTATTTGAAAAGAAAAAAAATCATGTATGTGAACTTTCATGACTTAAAATTCACTTACTTTTTTATCATTGCATTGGAATTGTGGAACTGAAAGATCTAGTTAGGTAGCTATTGTTGGTTGAATATTTTATTGTTGCATCAATGTGTGCACTTCTTCCCTACACTAGATAGCTTTCATTGAAATGAAAAGAATATTTTGTTTTTAGATTAGTTGCATCATAGGTTTGTTTAGGTGAAATCAATGTTTGAGCTGTAAAACTGAAACATAATTCAAGATAAAGTTTAAAATTTATCTCAATTAACCTAAGGAGAATTTAGAACATTAACGAAAACATCTAGAGGTCTAGGCTAGAGAAGTATTCCAGGGTCATTAAATGTAGGAGTTGTCATTGCTTGCCAGCGTTAAATCCGGGAGGGTGAAATCCCATTCCACGTAAGTTCATAGAATAGTTATGCATTAGATAGCACTACTATGGACTACACTCCCACGCATCGTAGACTATATTTTGGGATTCCCCTATAGGTTGATATCCATCCATAGGTAACTGAGTATGTTGCCTTGAATACCATGATACACCGAACACAATACTTAGGGAGATTAGTTGTCGTGTATTAAGTCCTTAATTCACCAAGGTGTATATTGTAGTTCATGGTTGTTTGGTAAACCTCATGCCTAGTTACCCATTTTTTGATTTATTTTTTGTTAATTTCTAAAATTAATTGACCACAGAATAACATCCTGCCCGTGAAAAAACTCCTTTTTTCCTCAAAATGAATGGTTAATTGTAAAAATGGAATTAAGCCAAAAGTGTTCACCGACACATAATTAGTGATTGATTTCGTGAAAAGTCATCATGGAAGAACCACCAAATCCTCCATTTCACCACACGCAAGGTTCAACTCCCATGTCCTCTTCACATTTTGAAGCTGACGGGTTACCACAAGGAGTCTAAAATGAGACCTTGGATACAGAATGCAATATATATGGAGATGTTAATGCACTTGATCCACCTTGAGTTGTAGATTTTGATACTGTTCATCCCAAGCCCTTTGAGGAGTAAGGTGTTAAACTTGGTATCATCTTAATTATCCAACCCCTTGCTTACTAACCACCACCTAAAGTGTCAGTTGCCTCATCTTTGAACTCTCCTCCAGCTAGTCCTCAACCTACTTTGAAGTTATTGATTAGTCCTCCTAATCTACTCTTTGATCCAGATCTTGTGTATTTATCACCTCCACATTTGTATAGTAACTTTAATAATCCTAACATACCTTCAGATCATTCTCCTAGAGTGCCTCAGGCTCTAATTTGATAACTCTTCCCAAACATGATGATAGATAGTGATAAACCATCTATAGAGTCAACACCCTAGGGTGTTCCTTTAGAAAACTTTGGAACCCATGTTCCAGGTCCTGACATTGACCCTATATAAATCCTTCCTCCTGAAAAATTCACTTATGCATCTTCTCCCTACAATCTCATGAATGGGCCAAGGGCACATCCTTCTTATAGTGCACCCTTGGTCCCACCGGGTTATAACTCTCTTGGTGATTATTTTTATGACACTTATGGTGCAATTTCACTTTTTAATAACCCGATTTGGTCATTTGGTGTCACTCCTACTACTATCTCCTTTATTCCAAACGTACCAGTACTTGTACAGGTCCCTGCCCAGCCTGCATTTACTTCTCAATATATAGTGACGATAGGTGAAACACATTTTTCTCTTGGTCCTTCTGCTCCTTGTACTTTAGCCACAGTAATTGTGGTCCTTGCTCTGAGTGGACATCCTATGATTTCATCTATTCCATTGTTTGGTGGGGAAAGACCTCTGCCCTACATACCTCCTGCTTCTAGTGTAAACTATGCACCCCCTCCTCCTGCATTGGGGGAAAATTAGTGCACTGGTTCTATTTCTAACCCAAGTGGAACACCAGTTCCATCTGTATCAAGTACTATTATGAGGACCCCCTTGCAAGGTCATCAAGTCCCCTTGATTCAAACTTCCTACAAATAACCATATGTTTCTATTGGCTCTCAATAGCCCAAAGTTCCACTATTGGGAGTTCCTCCCAATTAGCAGGTACATTCCCAAATGTAGTATGGCCCCAATCCTTCATATTGTTAGGATATTCCGACACATAGGAATAGTTAAGTATAACTTGGTCTAGTATAGAGTTAGGTAAAGTGTGTTTCTTTACTATGTAGATTTGTAACTTACAATCCGACGGTCACGATATGTAGTGATCCGACGGTTCATTCTCTCCTCGGTATTACCGACACTTGATCCGTGGCTTAACATCCGATTGGTCCATGATTTCCATTTAAAGCGCATGGAGGGTCATTTGTAGGTTAACTGTTAACGAGAGAAGCTTATGTAAATTTTCATTCTTTTATTAATAAATTGCCTGAAGTGGCCGTGTTGGCTCAAGCCGTGGAC
>APFE031557077.1:3344-14057 GCA_000404065.3 Pinus taeda
CCCACCCAAGGAACATTTCCAATATAGAAAGAAAAAAAAACCTGAGACATCAAATTTTATCACCCACCCAAGGAACATTTCCAATCCATCATTTAACAAACCAGGAAAGAGGTGAATGTTTGCAATAATTTCTATGTTTTTTACATCATAATTTTGGGGTTACCTGTATCAATGATTGATGTCTCCGTAAACATAAGACCAAAGTTCAGTGCAAAGGACTGATATAGTAATTGAGGACGAATCTTAGATGAGGAAGTGTTTAGACTTTTCAATGTGTGAACAAATGTATAATGAAACACGAAAAGTGTCAATAAGTAATTCCCATAGTTGCAAAAAAATAATTATAAACCATTGTTCAACATTTCAAATGTGCAAACAAAATTATCCAAAAAAAACGATATCCATAGATGTAGAAAATTTTTATAAACAACATGTCCATAAACGATATCCATAGCTATAGGAAAAAATTATAAACAACATATCCATAAAGGATATCCGTAGCTGCACAAAAAATTTGTAAACAACACACTACATTGTGCAAAGAAAATTGTCGATAAACGTTATCGATAGTTGTAAAATGTTTTTAAACCATACTTAAAGCAAGGCTCGAAGAAGAGGCATGGCTTCAAAGATTCAAACAAAATAAACGATATCCATAGTTGTAGGAAAAAATTATAAACAACTATCGAAAAAGAAAAGGCATTAAATGTTAACCTAATTTGAATGGACAGAAATGGCTACTTACCTCAAGCCTGATTGGAAATAGAGTTATGAAGTCACAAGGGCGTTGAGCGTGGATCAAACACATGATCTTCATATATTGAGTCTCACTCTCTCTACACAAAGATACAGATGGAACACAAAATCTTCACAGGCATGGCTTCAAATGTGAAAACAAAATAAACAATATCCATAGTTGCATAAAAATATTATAAACAAAGGTAGAAGAAGAAGAGGCCTACAATGTTAAGATAATTTGAATAGACAGAAATGACTAATATATTCAGTCTGACTCTCTCTCAACAGAGATAGAGATCGAACACATGACCTTCAATCATATTCAGTCTGACGCTCCCCCATCAAAGATATAGATCAACACACGATCTTCATATATTCGTCACCCTCTCCCAACAAAGATACAGAGCCAACAAAATTGGCGTTACCAATGAAAACACTATACTGGAACAATTGGGCATGAGCATAGTTTCGAAATCATCACATATTGTGAGAAAACGGCTATTAAGGGAACAACTCGAATTAAGACAGCAGAGAAAAGAAAAAAAAAAAATTAATTTAGAAAATACAGCCCGAAAAAGAAAAAAAAAAACCTAAATTTAAAAACAGAGTAAAAATTTGCGAGTGTGAGAAAACGGCTATGAAGGGAATGACTCGAACTCAATAAGACAGCCCATAAAATAAAAAATTACCTAAATTTAGAAATTACGGCCGCGAAAAGCAAAAAGCAAGTTAAATTTAAAAACATAGTATAGCAATGGTGAGGAAACGGCTATGGAGGGAATGACTTGAACTCAAGAAGACAACTCATAAAAGCAAAAAGTTACATAAATTTAGAAATTGCAGCTCAAAAAAGTAAAAATAACTTAAATTTAAAAACATAATATAAATTACATTTAGGAAAAATAACCACCCCTTAAATTAAAAAAATACGAACCAAAATAATTTACTTTTAAATTTTAAAGAAAGCAAAGTAAAAAATTATTGGTTTAAATTAAATAATTGCTTTTGAGGTAAAAGTTGGAAATTTCACTATATCCACGAACCTGTGTTTGGCTTGGTTGATATCAAACTCAATAAGAATTATCTCTCTTTTTAGTATGAGGAGGAACAAGAATTATCTATCTCTTTTCATTATGGGGGAGGAACACAGAACAAAAAGAAAAAGAGGATGTGATAATCTCAGAACGTCATGAAAAGGTAGGTTTGGCTAGTGATGCAAAGCTATATGATATGAAAACTAATTTCAAAGTTAGAAAGAGCAAATAGTTGATGGAAAAGTAAAAAATTAAAAAGTTAAAGTTCAAAATAATATTTATTTTCTTTTGAAGTAAAAAATGGATAGTTTCAAAGTTAGAAACTCTCGCTATTTAATTATTTTGCAGTAAAAAACACAAAATTTCAAAGTAAAAAAAGTAATTGTGAAATTTAAAAAACTCAATGTTTAAATTGCTTTCTTCACAGTGAAGAGAATATGTACAAAGTTAATGCTTAAATATGAAATGTCAATCTTTATCTCAGTGACTCACACTATCAGTTTGAATTGACAATTACGAAAATGGGGTGAAAGTCATTATACATAATTTTGTTTGATAAAAATAAAATTGTCAAAATAAAATTTGAGGATAAGTTGTTAAATAAGAAAAAAAAAAAATTAATATGGCTTAACAACATTTTTCACTAATAAAATAACATATTTAACTAATAAATAAAATCATATAGATTAATAATCCTCTTCATTAAAGTCATATGGATTAATAATCCTCTTCATTAGTAATTAAAAATTAATTAATTTATATTTTTTCTAAATACTTTTAGGTTGGAAAATTTAAATGACAAATATATAAATAAAATATTTATTTCAAAGTTAAGATAACCTATTTTTTTCAATATTTCTAAGAGCCTTGCAAAATTTTAGGAGTATCGAAAACTTAGCTACTAAATCACTCAGGGTTTTTTTAAGTACAACCCATTAGTTACTGGATTAAAACAATGAGGGAAATCATAAGGAAACGCACATTAGGTTTCCTAATAATATTTTGATCTGTAAAAATTATATTAATATATGTTATCTATAAATTCACTAATTTATAATGAATTTATTATTAGATATTTCTAGATATTGCACTATATATTAACCGCCACAAAATTGCTTCCCTTATTTAATGTAAAATTTGACCACTCTGACCAAAATATCTTATACAATATGTGCCCCCATTATGAATGTCAAAACACTAATATGACCCATAACCATTAATTTACTGTGATCACTCATACTCTTAGATAATTAAAAACCCTTCCATAATGCAACCTCTAACAACTACTACCATTAAGAAACAATTGCATTGGTCACTTGATAATTCTTAAGTGACTAACTCTAAATTAATTGAACCATAGTGCACTATGATCTTTAAAACACAATGAATTCTAGAAACTATGACCCCTAGTACACTTCATGATCATGATATTGTAATTCTTGAAATTTTACAATACACATCAATTCTAATATCTAACACATTAACTCTACCATTAAAACTATATTTTTTATGCACTTAAAGTGTCATAACATAGTGATCAATTTGAATGAAGTGTACTCGCATTTCACCAATTAGATCATACAATGATGGTGTATATTTTCTAGATGCTTTAAGGTCTTAATGTTGGTGTCTGCGGTTCATTTTATCTATTATTCCCTCCATCAATTAATATTAACCAATTATATATATGTTCTTTTCTATATTTAGTATATGTATTTCAAAATTATAAAATTCCTAAATTTGTAAATTGTGTATTTCTATATGGATTTTTCCTATTTCCACTGTTCAATGCAATATGAATAATAAATATTCTTTACTTGATTCCTATTTATTCATGTTTATATTATTTTGTTAAATATATGTATTATTAAAATAAGTTTTTGATATTTCATTTTTTTCTTATTTCCAAATCTTTCCTAATGAGAGAGAGTCATTTTGCATGAATAGGGAGAGTCTCTAATATTCAAATCATTATTCTACAATAAATTGGTCAAATGATCATGAGAAGAAAAATATACAAATAGGAAAAACATGTTGGTGACATGTTGAATATGAACCAGTATGAATGTGAAAATTCTAATAAGTCCATTTTGTTACCCTCTTTACTAATTTCGGTAGACATGATACAAATTTCTCTAGTTAGTCCTCCAGAAATCTTTAAAAATCTTCCAATAGATGGAGAGTACCTCAACGCATACAAAAAATGAGTCCTCCCTCAGTGCATGTTCAATTGTCCATACAAATAACTGAAGTTTGGTATGTCAACTCTTTAGATGTAGACTCGCAAGAGATTCTGCATCAGCCTACAATTGACGAAATATATATAGGATCAGTTAATAATCTAATATAATATTCCCAATTCCAGCTTGAGAAGACCAAGGGGATATAATTTTACTCCTTCAAGATGCTGAACAAGAAGAAGAAAGGGAAGCATAATTATACACAACCATTTAAATTTGACCTCTTAGAACTTGTGACATAATCTCATAAGAATATTACAACCAAAGACTCATGGACTTGGAAACCAATAGGGACGTAAACATATACAATAAAGGAAATGGAATATTTCCAGGTATTCAACTAGAAGACACACAACAACAATAGAATCTACACTCAATTGCATGAAATGTTTTTGAGGATATCATTTAAAAAGTAGAAAAGAAAATAAACGTAGAAAATTAGAACAATTTATAGAATAATGTATCGGGTTTGACATCTTGCAGTTGCTTGGACATGGATAATATGTATTCATTAAACAAAACTATAGAAAATGATGGTAGTTCATAAAAAATAGCAACATAAAAAATCGATTCTAGACAAACTCAACGTAGAAAGGTGCTCATCATAGGCATGGGACAAAGGATAGTCAACTGAACCAAACAGGAAAAATTAAAAATTGAACATCAAATTGGCTTGCAATTTAACCCATGTTACTATGATAAGAACTATAGAAGAAAATGATGTTCAAGATAGAACGCGATCCAAGATAGTGACAAAGTTTCATCCAAGTATTCTATGTTTGATGACATATTAAGTCACCTAGAAACAACATTTAGTAGAGAGAACAACAAGAAATGGATATTTGGTTGGAATGTTATAACTATGAAATAGAACAACATAATATAAACATTCTAATAAGAATTAATGATCCACATTTTCTAGTCCAACAATTAGTACATAAGTCGGTCAACCACACGTTATATATGCCTATAATTATGCTCATCCCCATAGTTATAAGTTAATTATTAGGCTGATATAATATATCTAAACCCCATGGAATATGTTGGAATATTCATAGTAATATCGACATATTTCACTGCTAGAATTTTCCACTAAAGTTTTTTGTTGTTGTTGAAATATGCATGCAATTTTTTTTATAAATAACCACAGTATAATTTGTAATAAAGTTATTATTTAGTTAATTTTTGTTGTTTTTTTTATATATTAAATTTGATAGGAATAATGGGTTACCCATTTTTATGGTGAGCATGGATCAAAATAATTATAGTAACTGCAGGTCATTATAGTGTTCTGACAATCTCTCATGAAGTGTCCTGCTTGACCATAGCTATAATAAATGATTTGGCCCCGGCCCCAACCAAATCCTCCTCCTCGTCCTCAACCACTACCTTGGAAACATCCTCGACCAACGTGTTGGTCAGACCCTTGATATGTGTGGGCATCTCCTTAATCTTGTAATCTATATGCATCAATAGTGCGCTTCATCATTAAATCATAACTTGGACAATTCTTCTTGTCATGGCCCACTGATTTAAAGTAGTTGAAACATAGTTTATTTAGTGTTTACCTATACTTTGGTAATAGGTAGAAATCCTCAAGGTGATGTTTTCCTCTTTCTATACAGGTTTCATAGTACAATCCCTGGTTGAGTGGAGTAAGCACTCCACTCGCTATCTAGTCTATAAACACATGGCATTGATCCTTATAATGAAACTATGCTTTTCATTTTGTACACTACACTTCTGATTTGACATCTTTTCCTTTCTTAAGATCGTGCAATTTCAGGGTCAAATTAGCTAGTTGAGTCTATATTTGTTATACTCTTGTATGAGTATCCCCAATCGGTGATGCTTCCAACTTTATCTCGATCTCGAGTGCTTCATCTTGTGTCCCAATATTTTGTTGTGACAAAGGTCTAATATGTGGTAATAGCACAGCTATAAACCATTCCTTGTTCTATTTTGTAGGTAAACTATAACTTACTTGTCCCATCAATACTTTGAATCACTGATCTAACTCCCATATGGACTCATTTTGTGCTTGATTGATCTCTTTTAGCTTATTGATACACTGTGACTCTGATTTTGGCTTCTTGAACTCTGTTACCGATGCTTTCTTAATTCCATTAAATATAGCATTTGGGTTACTCCCATTGTATTTCATATACCATGTCAGCACTCTCTCCTACAATGACCTGACGAGATTCACCTTCAAGTCTTGAAAATGGAACCATTTGTTTGTTATAGGGTGCTTTACCCAAGTTTAGAATCTGTTGCACATTAACAAAACCCTCAACTACTAGCCCTTTTAGAAATGACCTACAAGAAGATCGCAATATCACTCGAAGCAGTTATGGGAGGTTGAAGAACCAAGCTTCTGCAACCTAAGGGATATCCATGTAGTGGCATCACATATTTACTTATACTTTGTATTGTTCCTATAACTTCGGATATACAAAGAACTTTGCACAAATAAATAACTTAACAACTTTGTAACAAACTCATAAACTTCAACAATTCACAGTATAACTCACAGTATTTGCATATCTCAAATGAAAGTATGCACAACAAATGATATAATACTAAATGTAAGATACAAGAGACATATGTTGTCAAAACTTCCTTCTTTACTAAATAGATCTTTGACTACATTCACTTCTTCAACCTGCACACCTAGTTGCAGGTGGTTTCTACACTTAGTTGTAGACTCTTTAAGGCCTTCGTGCACTCAACTGCTAAGCCTTTCCTAAAATATAGAAAGATACAGAAAATATGACCACTCCATCAGTTCTTTTCTATTGTCATTGTTATCTTTGCTAAGGTATTAAACCCCCTTAAATACACCTTATAAAAACCATGGTCCATATACCATGGATCCATAAAACTAGGACTCTACACTATACCCTCTATAAAAGCAAGGGATTCTCCCATACCCAAAGCTCTAAAATATTGCACAATTAATATAACTTCACAAAATCCGTGTGGTACACTCCTTCTTCTGCGGGGTCTTTTACCCAAAATTTAAGCCAAGTTGGGTCATTCCCAATTTGGTGTCCTCTAGAGGGACGTGACCTTGCTACACTTTCTGAAGACTAGTCCCTTTCTTATATGTATGCACTGTTGCGTAGCACTAAAGACACCATAGAAAGAGAATTTAATGACCTCGCTTTTGAAGGACACTTCATTTTGGTCACTGGTACATACCTTTTGAGCAGGAAGAATTAGATACCCAAGTTAGTGACGTTCATTCTCAATTGCAATATCTATGGACAATTCTTGCTCCATATGCCACCAAACAAGATGAAGATTTTTCCACCTATGCCCTTGCCAAATGTTGTACTATCATTGAAGTGGTGTGCCAACAACTTGTTTCCAAACATCCATGTAGAGCTCTAGAATATTGTCACTAATATGAAACAATATTTATCTAATCCTTCAACTATATATCACACTTAGAATAGTGAGAAAATGCACATTTCTACTTCTCTTTGCGCTACTCTACCCCAAGTCATGCAAGAATCCCAACACATGTTTTTCTAGATCTCTGATGTTAGTTGTGTTATCGCAAATAATAATGAAACCATTTACCCCTTACACGATAATGTTCAAAGTTTATATCAACAAGCATTAGTGACCTTCAATATGGAAGCAAAGAAGAATATCCTCCACTAGGTGGGTGTACTTGATGCCCAAATTTATCAGCTCGAGGATGCAGTCCAAGTGACCAAGTGGGCCATTCGTGACCCTCACCCAAAAGCTATAAATCATTTTATGACTTTTAGAACATTTTCCACAGCTTCCTATCAGGATATTCAAGAATTGGTTGAGTAACAACCCAATGATCTTAGTGAGCATGCTGTCATTGAGTTCTAAGGCAAGGTTTCCACACTTATGGACTTATGGAACTGTTGTGTTTCTGAATTGACAAGTCCGGAGGAGTCCACACTTCATACTATTCCGAAGATAGTCCTTCATTTGAAGGTACTACAAATAAAGCTATTGGAATCCAACCTACCATAGATTTAGAAGCAAAATAGAAATACATTGACTTGAGGGTGACTCAATAGGATGTGGTTGCCGCATGTTGGATCCTTCGAATTTTTGAAGGAATAATAGTTTTGAAGGAAATTTTGGATCCAAATGCTGGAAATGAAACATCAGAAAAAAAATTGGCAATAACATGGCTCAGAACCCACATAATGGAAAATAAGGGAGCGTGTTGAAGAACTAGGATCCGATTTTGACACAGTAAATAGAAAAGGAAAATTATGGCCCTAGATACTGAAAAACCATGGATCAAGGAAGTGAGCGTGGCTATAAAAGAATCCATAATGTAGTGAGGAAAAAATTTAGAGAGTGCTTCAAATTTTAGATCGAGCTAGGAGAATAGACGGTGTCAAGCATTTAGAGTTATCTAGTTTCTGAGATGTGGGCTTCTAATGTTTTGTTAATGTCTTTTATGTGGATTTTTATACCGCATGAAAGTGTGTAATTGCCACAAGTTGTAATTATGATGAATGTAATGAAATTATTCTCTTTTGACTAATAATATAAGGAAGATAGGAATTCTGGAAATTAGTGGTATAATTTATGGGCCCCTTTTAAAATTTTATGCACATATTTAAATTCCTATTGAATATATATATCGTGAATGGTTAAGAATGGATGTTGTAGTAGTTGCACAAGTCGCATAATTAATCAAATCTATATCCCCTTTATCCTTCTATGGTTCTGGTTTGCCTCGACTGAGACTCTTCTTCTTCTTGAAGGAGTGAAAATGTTGGCAAAGTGCTAGACTACGTGAACCTTTTGTTGGCACCCTTAGTCGAACACTAGGATAGTCTCAAAGTAATTTTTCCTCCCAACATTGGGGTATTTGTTTGTGAAAGAGAAAATGACTTCTAGGAAAGTAAGGTGGATGGAACTTATTATCAAGTTTTATTTAGAGATTGAACACATCAAAAGTGAAGATAATCAAGTGGTCGATACATTCAATAGAGCTATGCAAGTGATATACATGGAAACCATGAGTACATGTGATATAGGTATTAAGGAAAGAATAAAAGAGTTGACATAGCAAGATGAGTATTTTCAACATGTAAGTAAATTCCCATAGCAAGAGCTGAAGGGTCGAATGGGAGAAAATTATTAGGTACTTAGAGATGCATTATTACAATACAAGGGTAGGTGATCCATAAATAATATGATTGGCATGGATGAGTTTCGCACAAGACCACACAGAAGTCACCTAGGATATCAAAAGATGATAAAATATACCAAAAAATATGTTGTTAGCCAAGGATGAAGAAAGATATTATTGAAAATATTGATAATAATTACATCAAGTTAAAGTAGAATGCAACTATTTAATAGGATGGTTGAATCCAATACCAATTCTATAAGGGAAGTGGGAAGTGATATCAATGGACTTCATCAGTGGATTACCAAGAACCACCAAGAAATATGGTGTGATCATGGTTATAGTGGATAATCTAAGTAGGGAAAGTGACGTCTAAACTCTTCCTATAAGGAAATTGGTATTTCCATATTTTTATGAAGAATATTTTCATATTGTCCAACATGTCTAAGAAGATCATATATAATAAATATGCCAAGCTTACCTTAAATTTTGGAATTCTTTATTTACAATATTTGAAACCCTACCAACATTAAACACATCCTATCACCCTCAAAGTTATGGAAAAATAGAAGGAGTAAATATAACATTAGAAAACATACTCAATATGTATGTTACACATCAACCTAAGAGATGGGAATATTTTTTTACTTTGGTGGAATTCTCTTATATTATTGGCTATAAGGAACTATTAAAGATGAGCCCTTTCGAAGCGCTATATGGTAGGAAGTGCAATATCCCAATCAACTAGGGTAATCTAGTGGATATAATCACACTTAGGCTAGATATGTTAAATGAAATGGAATAGGAAGTATCTAGCGTATGGAAAAGATTGAAGGTCGCAGAAGTCCAACATAGGAGTTATGTAGAAAAAATATAGCACATATGGAATTTTGAATAGGAGATCATGTGTATCTCCAAATTAGAGAAAACAAAAGTTCCTTAAGAGTGAAATCGTGTGCCAAGTTAAGACAAAGATACTATGAACCATTTCAAATATTGGAGTGGGGCCAATAGCATACAAACTCACCATTCCTCCCACAATGAAGGAACATGATGTGTTTTATATATCTTTACTTAAAATATGTATAGATGTTGTTAACCTTATTATTGATTAGACTTTGATACAAATGTAATATAAAGGAGAATTCTATCCAAAACCACAATGGATACTCAAAAAAGACAATGACCACACTCCATGTAAGTCAAGGTGTAATGGAAGAACTTTGGACTAGGTTATGCAACATGGCAACTAGAGGATATCATGTAGAAGGCATACCCATTTTGGTTTTATGTATAATTTTGGTTCTACAGATAGTAGAACACCGAGGACAAATTTTCTTTAAGGAGGATGGGGATGTAGCATCATTTTTTCCAATTCCAACTTTTCATAATATAATTGAAAGATGACAATGTTGGAGAGCCAACATGGACAAATTGCTCAACTATTTGATGCAAATATTTTACTAATAGAATTATAAATTGCTAAATTTGAATCATAGGACAAGTATAGATTGATTATAAATCTTATATGAGGGATTGGGATGTTTCCTATATTCTTTGA
>APFE031557092.1:0-13096 GCA_000404065.3 Pinus taeda
TGTATAAAGAGAAGTAGTTCATCTCCTTCAAAAAAAAAAAGAGACTAATTCGAAAATAAAAAAAAGGAAGATTCTGCTATAAAGGTATTCTAATTCTAGATTTTAAATTATTTACCTTGAAAGGGTGTATCCAAAGGAAAGAGATTAACATCGCCATTAATCCAAACATTGAAGATAATTACATTAATATTAATTTGGCAAATCAACCATTAATTCTACAGTCAAATATAGGCGAATGAAAAGGTTTTTTTGGCGGAAAAGAATATGAAATTAATGATTGACAAGTGACAATTGATCATTTTGAGTACATATCTCAATTCTGTGGTGTAGCTATGCTTGACAAAGAGGTTGACATAATTCTCGTTCGACCTTGGTTCAAGGAATTAGGTACGTTCATTCTAAACACAAAAAACAAACTCTTGATGTTCCCTTACAAGAAGAAGATGGTCACGTTCCAAGACATGACAACAAAATCAAAATTGATAATGCCTTCAGCAAAAGATCTTAAGGATATTTCAAAACTAATGTTTCAAGAGAATCCAGAAACCGTATCAAAGAAGCAGAAAGAGCTTGAAGAAGTCATATCCAACAAAAATAAGGAAAATTCATGTTTGAAAGAGCATAATCAAAATCTACTTACACAAGTAAGAAAATGTAAAGCTAAGAAACACCAATTAGAACAAGGAAAGGAAATTTCTGAAAAGAAACTCAATGAAAATCTATTAGGAAAAGAAGAGGAAAGTTTATGCTTAAAGAACCTTAAGCAAAAGCCATTGGAACAAATCAAGTGTTTAAAAACTGAAAAGCTTGAATATCAAAATAAAGTTGACTCAAAAAATGAGGAACTTTTACATCTCGTAAACCATAATCGAAGTCTACTCAAATTTAAAAACTTAAGGATGATAGCAAATCATTGGAAAATAAGTTAGAAGAACTTATCACGAAAGAAATGTCGAAGTCGTCAATCCAAGTTGAAGGTAAAGGAACAAATACCGATCTAGTGAACATCATAACTCAAGAAGAATGCAAACTAGTTGAAGAAAAGATGCACTTAGATGTGAAGTTCAGATGATAAACACCCAAAGTGAAGATTTTGTAACCAACTCAACAACATCGTCAGCTAAAGTAAATAAAAAAAAATTCACACACTTAATAAGGGAAAATCAAACCAAAAAAGTTCCTCATCGACGTCTGAATCATGAGAGTAGACAACTCAACCATGCTACGTACTGGGACCATTTAGAACAGAAACAACAAATTGATATTCCAGAGAAGAGTGATGTAACCTCAATCCAGTCCTATGATGACAAGTCGTTACAAAATTCCAGTGATCAGAATATTCCGCAGAAGATTAATCTAGGATGGTCTGGTCCCTTCTCAGTGCAACAATTTTGTTTGTCACTTAGAAGATCATATCAACTTGTATCAACGAAGATGATTGTTCCAAGACAATAAGACATTCAAACTTGAGGAAGAGATCAAGCCTTTTTCATCGACAAGCTTTGAGGACAAAGCTTTTTGAGGAGGAAGGCAATATAATGAATAAATATATAGGAAATAATGTAAAATAATATAAATGATAATAATCATAAATAATGATTAGTTAATTAGTAATTAGGTCGAAAAGTCATGTCTAAATGAGACATGACTCTCCATGAAGAGACACCTACTTGGTGGTATATAAGCAAGCCTCTCACTCTCATTGTATCATCATTCATATTCATACATTTAATTGTTCAATTTTCTGAGTCTATCCGTTAGAAAATTAATCTGTATTATGTTGGTTTATTCCTTCTACTTGTTTAAAATCGAACAAGTTATTTAATACATTAAATACCGAAATAAACACAATACAGTCACAACATCTATAGATCATCAACTGAAAGAAACCAAGCACACAAGTGACACTGTTATTTTTGGACCAATGTCCCCGGAAAAACCCAATGTGGGAAAACCGGTGCAACTATTCAGAGGGTTATATTATTATGCAGTCTATCTGAGTACAACTAGGTGCCTAAATGGCTCACCCGACAAAGAAAAATACGCAACAACAATACCTCTATATCCGGAAACAGGTATTCAGAAAACCTGTCCCACAAAACCCTCTCTGGCACAACTGAAGCTCAGCGCTAGCCTTTCTGGCCTCCTGTTGACCTGCGTCAGCCCCAAGACCCTTTGCGTCAGCCCTCTGAGGCACTGTGCAACTTCTGGGAGCCTCTACGTCACTCCCTTTGCCCTCTGCATGGATGACGCAGTCTCTCTGGGCTATGTGCTACCTCTGCTGGGCTCTACGTAGCCTGCATTGACTGCTGCTCTCGCTCTCTCTGCTTCTGTGTTGGTCTCCTAGTATTGTCCCTACCTCTCTACCTCGTACTCACTACCCCTCGTTGTTGATCACTGATTCAACTTTGCTTAGCAACCCCACTCTAGCAAAATGAATGACTGATCACTCTGGTGTGTTCTCCAACTAACCCTCAAGCCTCCTCTTATACTTTTCTTGTTGGTCCATCAACGACCAAGATTAAATCTCTAATCAACGGCTAAAATTAGATTTGGCTTGATCCATGACTTTTGGAACCTTCTAAACCAGTTTTATATTAATACCCATTAATATTTTATTTTTCCTAAATTTAGACTTAGGAACTCTATTAAAAATATTGATTATTTTAATATCTCCCAAACCGGTTGGAATCTGCCCAAACCATTTCTGGGACTTGGAGATCTCGTGTGCTTTAGCCTCTCCATCAATTTTCATGGCTAGAGCACATCCGATGCTACCCCAAATCAAGATTAATATATATTCTTGTATCCTCATGGATAACTTTATATTCCAAGTCTTCTGGAGTAATTAATCTGAAGAAGGAACTTTGTTCCCTTCACAGGGTGAGTACAGCTAGTACAACGTGAGGACTAGATTGTTATCAGTGTGATAAATTGCCCTGTAAGAGATCAGATTTGCTCAAACTATGTCAAAAAAATTCTAGAGCAAAGAAGGGGTTTTCCTAGTTGGGTTTCCCAAGAAAAACTATTGTGTTGATTTGAGTGACTGTGTTGTTATCTTTGTGTTTTATTCCGTTGCTTGTCAGTTAAAGAACTTTGTATCTTGGTGAAGGCCAAGTAGGTTTCAGTATTGGTTGCCTTGTTTTTCAGTCATTCACTAAGTAGTTGCAAAGTTCTATGGAAATTTAACAATACAAGCATGCAATTTCATGCAAGCAAGAATTGATATATTATCTTACCAAGCCGTAACTTTCAAATCGTTCAAACCTGCATCTTGCAAGAACCTGATGGCAAAAATTATCAAAATTAGAGCTCACTTTTAAACACAATATGAGGTTAATATGCTTTAAACAACATTTAAAAACTTATCTAAAATTAGAATTATGGAAAGCACATTGATTATTGTATATTCATTAAAATACATCTAAAGTTTATATCATGGTGATAAATGTCTTCATTCTCTAAGCAGGTACATACACAGTGGGATTATATACGATATTGAGACCATAAGGCAAAAAATATCAAATAGCTATTAAACAAACCCCCTTCATAAGCCCAGTTAGAATACTAGGTATTTCTTTAAGAAATCATATGTACTAATTATGAAAAATTCAGTCGAATGTCTAAAACGGTTTAATGTGATAACCACATTCTACAAAGTCCAGCCAAGTTTCAACTTTTTCCTTAAGTAAAAAGAGTTGTAACCTACCAAACTGAGAAGATATTGAGACCATGGGAATCACACTAGTGATTCCCACATGGAAAAACATATCAAATAGCTATTAAAGAAACCCCCCTCATTAGCCCAGTAACAATACTAGGTATTTTTTTATGAAATTATATGTACCAATTATGAAAAATTCAGTCGAATGTCTAAAACAGTTTAATGCAATAACCAAGTCGAATGTCTCAGAACAGAATTCTCTCCGTTTTGAAGCTTATGAAGTATTGCAGTCCTACGGTTAGGGTTTTACAGTGACAAATTGAATTGATATTCTTTGCGGAAGTTGCAAGGACTTCAAGCTTGAAAACAGTTTTGGAACAGGGCTAATTAGAAGATCAAATCCTCTATCCCATACAGGACTCCAATCAAAGAGAATGTGGATTGTTTTTTGAATCTCTCCAGTTGACTGTGCTCAGAAGCCTAGAAGACAACTCCATGATGTTTCGGATCTCTGAAAGAAGAATCGTTAACACGGCAAACCTGATGCATTTATATTACAGTGACTTCAAGAGCAAACTGTGAATGATTTTTGTTGAAGACTATCCATATTTATATGTTTCTGAAACTTTCCATTGAGCCGACATATAAGGGCTACCTCAAAGCATCCACTGTACAGGAATTTTTGAGGTATGGCTCGCTCCTTTTAAAGGTCTTGTTACCATCAATCTTATAGTGCTTTAAAGGACCAAGTATAATCTTCCAGCAAATAAGGAACCCTAACCAGTAGGATAAATAAGAGCAAAGTTTTTGATATAGCATCAGTTGAATCAAGGTATGATTTCAGAAGTATTGGTTGAAGAACTTCAATAAATAAAGATTGCAGTATTGGTTGGAGTCATTTATGCAAGCTACAGCAGTTGGCATAAGTCATCCTTGATATTGTGCTTTACTATTCTAAAGGAGGCATTGAATGCTTTCACCTAATTACAACTCACATATCAGTTTTTTGATGGCTGGCTGCTGGCCTAGTCTGTTTGTGAGGGTTGACAATCAGCAGTGTATTGACCCTGGCTAGATTAGTCTTTTTATTGTCACAGACAGTAGGGTTTCATTCGAGGAACTAAGGCAGCATTGAATCAGGTAGAGAGTGCAGTGTTTGGTATCAGCATTTTGTCTCATCTTTCAGTAGGCATTCAGTATACAGTATTGGAACTAATATCCTTGCAGAAGTCCTATACCAACAGTGAGACTAATCAGTCCTTGAGAGAAGTTAAAAGGCCAAGAATTCATCATTTCATTACAGCAGCATCAACAATTTCACTGTTTCATCTTCAGCAGTATAGCAGGCAGGGTTGCATCAATGTCTTGAAGTACGAGGTACAGTTGTTTATTTTGCTACAGCAGTGTGGCTGGAAGGGTAATCTGATTCATGTCTTGAAGGGTTTTGCCGTATGGTTTCTGGGATATTGAAAAGTTGTCAGTGTACTCATTGTAATTGGGTCATTATCCCTGGTACGGGAGCCCATATTGATTTGACGAAATTTACTCATTGTAAGTGGGTCATTGTCCCTGGTACAAGAGCCCACATAGTCAATTTGATTTATTTTCAGGGAGGTTGGGTGGTGCTAGGCTGGTGATTGAAGTCACCTTCAGGCTGGAACCTGAAAACACTTCAGGGTGGTAGGGTCGTACTAGGGCGAGTTGGAGCTCGCTAGGGTGTAGGAGCATCCTTTCAGTTGACTGCTGATAAAACCAAAGCGTAGGAGCATCCTTTCAATTGACTGCTGATAAAACCAAAGCATAGGAGCATCCTTCCAGTAGGAGCTGGAAAATTGAACGCTTTTCTAGAGTACTAGGGAGTTGAGGCTTCCCTTTCACCTGCAGCTGAAGTATTTTTGATGTATTCATAAAATTATTAGAAAAGCGTTTAGTGATTTTTTGTCCCAAAGGGGGTTTTCCACCTAAAAATTATTGTCTATTGTCTACTATTCATTTATGTTTTTGAATTGATGTTGAATATTAATTAATGCTCTGAAAATGATTAATAAGTTACTAATTTCTAAGAAATATTGATTCATCCCCCTCTCAATGTTTCCAACATCTCTTTCCTAATTCGGTCCTCTTAAGGCCAAGCAACCCAATTACGGCTTAGTGCGAATTAGCTAGGAAGGGGAATTTTTGGTGTTGGAAAGTTTGAACATCCAGGGTTATAGTGGTTATCACAAAATCATTCCCCTTGGTAGCCATTCTTTCCATTTTCATCCATAAATTATCTTTCCCTAGTGGTTTGCCCTTGGATAAAACCATAGTTTCGTTAAAGCTTCAACTTGAGGGCTTGTTGAAGGTTTCATGTGCCTTTGTTGTGCTAATACTCATTGATGGAAACATTTTCTTTAAACCTTGACCTTGGGACATTCCTTTTTCAAAGCTATTACTCAAACCCTAGGTCTAGCTTGCCCTAAATTGGTTTATCTAAGGGAAGCGCATTGCCTCTTTTTCATCGCTTGATCCTTGTCCTAAAGTTGAGACCTCCCTTGGAAGCCTTTTAGTCACCATATACCTATAAGCATAGAAAATTTCTTAGGTGACCTATCTATCAGGACTCCTCTCATTGGTGAAGTGAAAATCCATAAAGAGCAAGGGTTAGTAGCTATGGTGACAGTGGGCTACTACCTTATTGTTGTCGATTGGCCTAGTGATTGCCTTGAAGGATGCCCCTCGACAAGGCTTACTAGATTTTGTGGCTACAGTGTTAAGCATGGAATGATTATGGACACGCTACTTTGATCCAAGTTTCCCAAGTAGTGCCCCTCCTAAAGCCCTAAGGCCTCAGAGGAGGTCTCACTAGACTAGGGCTAATGATGAACTCCTCTAGTAAGGTGAGAGAACAAGCTTATAGTCAAGTTCAACCAATCATCCAAATCACTCCTTCATCCATGTTAGAATGCCCAAAACATTAAGTAAGAGCACTTGATTACAAAATGGTTAAAGTACCTTCCGAGTGGTAACCCACCTTCCTTTAAGTATCACCAGCGCAAAAGGCAGAGGAATGTGGCATATCATCATACCTGAGAAATTGTTAAAATTGGCAACTACGGCCAAACTCCATGTGGGTCATCTTATTTATGGCAACTAATATTTTTCTTGGACTCCTCTCATCGAGAGGTGTAGGATTGATCTAAAGATCATCCGATTCTGATAAGTATTCACGGAGATATGAATTTATTCGTGTTATGCAAAAATTCGTCAAGGTCGGCCAGCAACTAAACTACCCCCACTTGTGCTCCACGTTTTGGTATAAATACAAGTGCCTTGCAAGTCATTTGGACACACAACTCTTCTGAGATTTCTTCTTCCCCACTTGTTTTGGGTTTTAGTGGAAAGAAGAATCTCTAAGGGAAAAACGCAGTCCTAGAGGATGATGCCCTAAATGCAGTCCTAGAGGATGATGCCCTAGCCGCAGAGGGTGGTCTAACCGCAGTCCAAGAGAGGATATCTAGCCGCAGTAAAGAGGCTCCTTCATAGCCTAAACCTGTTCGTATACGTTGTCGTAATCTACCCTAATACACTGACTAAAGGATGCCCTAATCCATTGTCATGAGGAGGCCTTAAATGTGCCCTAGCCACATATCTAAGAAAGGGTTACAGCTGATGCAAAATGTGCCCTAGCCCCAGGTATCATCACAGCAAAAGAGACTTCTAATGCAGACCTAAAATGCAGTCATCTTAGCTAGCTGTTAGGCCGAGTTTGAGGGCTAAACGCATGATGATTGTGACATGTTTTGAGGACCGAAGTCGTTGTGCTAGGCTGCAAGCCATAGCACCACAGTTGGGCTTGCATAGGGAAGCAAAGGGCTGTCATATGCCCCAAGGCAGCAACACAGCTAGGGAGGGGTTCTATTAAGGTATATCGTAGTCCTTCAATGGCTGTTTGGTAGTCTGTTGGAGAATCGAAGGCTACAGCCATATGAAAGTTTGAGCAGCAAGTTTGATGTTGCTATGTGATGATAAGTAGGACTATCTTAACATGAAGGTTGTCCACCTAGTATTAGAATGACTTCCAGTGCAGCATATCGAGAATCCTCTTAACAGTGAACTATGCAACAAATGATAAGATATGACAGTATTGGAGCAGCAATGTGTGGAACATTGCTATAGCATGACAGACATCATAAAGTAGTGTAGTGCTACATGTTGTGTGCTGGGTAACAAAGTGCAACATTGTGATAAAAGGAGCGGCAGCATGATGAAGGCAACATGGTGCAGTATGGAGCAGCAATACTACATCATGGTAATGATGAACATATGGCAGCAGCAAGAAGGTATTGCAGCAACAGGATGATGAGGTATTGCAGCATGCATTTAGGTACAACATAGTGCAATGAAGAGCTTAGCATAGTGCAGCAAGAGGAGATGCAATACAATGATGGGTACAGTCATGATTGGTCAAGCATGATGAGATGCAGCATAGTGATCATCGGTGCAGCGTGGTACAGCACGGAGAGGTGCAACATGATGACGAGGTGCAGCACAATGATAAGTGAAGGAGTCACCTTAGAGAATCAGTTGAAGCAGCAGGTCTTCAACTGATCTCATGTATCATCTTCTTAGAGATGATCTATGCTCTTATCTAGATAAGTCAAAGTGTTGACTTCTGTTGTAAACGTACTATCTCTCTCTCTCTTCTGAACTATTGAAGAACATATAAGAAGAATTGATCAAGGGTTTCCCCGCATTGGGGTTTGTCCCTCGCTAGCGCCACATCTTGTGTCCTCTTGTCTTGGCTTGTCTTTTGCGATTTATGTTTATGTTCTATCTGCAATTTACTATTATGCTAATGCGATTGCTAATCTGGAAAAGATATTGAGCTAACTTCGAAAATTGAAATAAATTGCTCTAAGCATAGAACATACATAAAATTAACATGGTATCGAAGTTGAGGTGAAGACAAAGCCCAAGCAAGAGTGAAAGAGCAATCATCGAAGATAATTGGGAAAGGACAAAAGGATCATTGGATTCCTCATTCCTCTTCAAATTCACCGAGGGTGAAGTCGAAGCAAAGAATATTATCAGTATGGCGCAACGAAAGTTTCTGATGGCCTACCTAAAGATCACTTCAATGGGAAGACCAGATGATGAGGTATTGCAGCATGCATTTAGGTACAACATAGTGCAATGAAGAGCTTAGCATAGTGCAGCAAGAGGAGATGCAGTACAGTGATGGGTACAGTCATGATTGGTGAAGCATGATGAGATGCAGCATAGTGATCATGGGTGCAGAATGGTATAGCACGAAGAGGTGCAACATGATGACGAGGTGCAACACAATGATAGGTGAAGGAGTCACCTTGGAGAATTAGTTGAAGCAGCATGTCTTCAGCTGATCTCATGTATCATCTTCTTAGAGATGATCTATGCTCTTATCTAGATAAGTCAAAGTGTTGACTTCTATTGTAAATGTCCTATCTCTCTCTCTCTCTGTTGAACTATTGAAGAACATATAAGAAGAATTGATCAAGGGTTTCCCCACATTGGGGTTTGTTCCTCGCTAGCACCACATCTTGGGTCCTCTTGTATTGGCTTGTCTTTTTCGATTTATGTTTATGTTTTATCTGCAATTTACTATTATGCTAATGTGATTGCTAATCTGGAAAAGATATTGAGCTAACTTTGAAAATTGAAATAAATTGCTCTAAGCATAAAACATACCTAAAATTTACATGGTATCGAAGTTGAGGTGAACACAAAGCCCAAGCAAGAGTGAAAGATCAATCGAAGACAGTTGGGAAAGGACAAAAGGATTAGTGGATTCCTCATTCCTCTTCAAATTCAACGAGGGTGAAGTCGAAGCAGAGAATAATATCAAAATGGCGCAGCGGAAGTTTCTAATGGTCTAACTAAAGATCACTTCAATGGGAAGATCAGATCTAAGTGTGGAAGGAAAGGCAGATGCCTTGGTTGCAATAAGTTCAGCCATTATGCGAAGGAGTGTCCGAATAGCAGGGACACATCACTTGATGATGATATCAATCATTCTAGGGACATCTTCAATGATCAGAGGAATGACAGGTAATGCAGGTCATCAAGGAAATGGTCGACTCTTCAGAGAAAGCAAGGAACCCCAGGTATGAAGAACCAAATGTTGTTTCTGATAAGATAAAGAAGTGTTAACTTGTATTGGCCCTCTCCTTCAGATTCTTTGGGAATCTAGCTTATTGATTGTAGTGCTTCAAGGCTTTTCATCGGATAGAAGGGTGCTCTCTCTAATTTAGTAGAGATGGAAACAATCATGGGATTATACTTGGAGCAGATGCCACCTATCCCGGAAAGGTTGTAAGGAATGTTACCCCTCAATTGAATGAGAGTAAATCGATTCATTTAGAAGAATCTCTTTTGTATACCTAATCGGTAGAAGAACCTGGTGTCCATTTCGGCAATGGAAGTCAGAGGTTTCAGGGTGGCATTCATCGATGGAAAGGTACATATTTGAAAATGGAATTCTCATAGATGCTTTTACTCATGGGTTCAGGGTTGGCAATTTGTATCAAGTTGTAGGATGATCCATTGGGGACCATGTCAGTTGACACATCTCATCTATAGCACCAAAGGTCTACTTATGGGGCCCTACCCGATGTGAGTCAGATTGTGACAGGGATGCTTGAATTCAAATAGAGCATGAAGGTACATGTCTGAAATGTGTCGACGAAAAATCTTACAAGGGGAGCACTCCCCTCATGTAGCAAGTCCACAAGTTCGGAACAACCCAAAGGGTTTTAGATTCATGATCGGGATTCTCATGAATGTAGGTGCAAGAAAGCCCTTTATGGCTTGAAGCAAAACACCCCGGGCATAGTATGAGAGGATTGATAGATGTCTAATGACACTGAGATTCACTAGGAGTGAAGCTGATCCAAACCATTGCTTGAAGGCTGCGGATGATAGACCTCTCATACTGGCACCTTCTGAGGACGACCTATTTCTGACAGGTGCAGACCCTCTCATTTGCAGAAGCAAGAGGGAGTTGGATTCCGAATGTGGAATGGTAAACTGCAAGCCCGTGACTACCTCGAGGATCTTAACTTTCAGAAGTTAAATGGTAATGATGTCAGACCAGATTTGGGAAATGCCTCTGAGTTGCATAAACTCGTTCGCGTTGATGTTCTTGGTGAACTTTCGCAGTTAGTATGATGAGCCCATATATGGTTGAGCTTCACTGGATTGGTGCCAAGAATCTTCTAAGATATCTTCGGGGCACAATCTCTCATGGACTAAGATACAATGCTGGAAATATGAAGCTACATGATTGTTCAAATGCTGACTAGGCAGGCAGTATGGAGGATCTCAAGAGCACTTTTGAGTGTTGATTCTCTTTGGGTTCTGTTCGATATCTTGGATGAGTAGAAAGCAAAAGACGGTTTCTTTGAGCACCACTGAGACAGAATAGATAGCTACAAGTTTGATCTCGTGTGAAGCTGCCTGGTTGTGGAAACTCCTCAGTGAGTTGTTTGTACACATGATGGATACCACCGTGATCTTCTGTGTCAACCAAGGGGGGATTCGATTGTTGAGGAATCTCGTATTCTATGATTGCTCCAGTATATAGACATCAGATACTACCTTATCTGGGATATGGTACGTCAATGAGCGAGGAGGCTCTATCGCATCGACACTGATGTACAAGTCGCAAGCATTCTGTCAAAGCCCTGGGGAAAGGTCAAATTTGTGACTTTCCCGAGCAACTTGAAGTCGTTGAGAGACTTTCTTATGAGGGTCCTGCATGTTGCATGCATTGAGCTCTAGGAGCTTCGGGGAGCTTCGGGTACTACTGGAGCAACACGCGACCATAGGGCAACTCACCCTCCCCTAATGGTGCGCTTTGTACAGGGTGAATGGCTTAGCCTTCCCCTGTGATACCCCAAGGCGACTTAGGGACAGGATGAATGGTTCTCCTGTCGAGGCATCCTACCCATGCAGTCTGGGACTCATGGGAAAAACCTCTCATCTAGCCAATGAGCAGGGAAATGGGGTTAGGGACCATAGTAGTACTATCGATGGATGCATCGTTGTATCCACCATACTCCCTATGCTAGGATGACCTCCATTGATTTGGGATCAATGTAACTGATTTGGGATCAGTATGAGTGGTTTGAGACACTCTCTTGTGATATTGATCTAGGATCAATAAAATTGACTTTGTGTCAGTAGAGAATGGTATGAGACATTCTTAATCAATTCTTCTTCTTCATTGTTCAACAGAGCAGAGCAGACCAAAGCAGACCAGAGCTCAGCACACCAGAGCAGACCAAAGCTCAGCACACCAGAGCAGACCAGAGCTCAGTAGAGCATTACAAAGCAGTGCAGGGCAGTAATGGCAGAGATAGTACAATCGGATAGATGAATCAGCGGATGTAGTTCTCCCTAATTGAGAGGGAGAGTTAAAATTGGCAACTAGGGCCAAACTCCATGTGGGTTGTCTTATTTATGGCAGCTGATATTTTTCCTGGACTCCTCTCATCGAGAGGTGTAGGATTGATCTAAAGATCATCCGATTCTGATAAGTATTCATCAAGATATGCATTTATTTGTGTTATGGGACAATTCGTCAAGGTCGGACAGCGACTAAACTGCCACCACTTTTGCTCCACGTTTTGGTATAAATACAAGTGCCTTGCAAGTCATTTGGACACACAACTCTCCTGAGATTTCTTCTTCTCCACTTGTTTGGGTTTTAGTGGAAAGAAGAATCTCTAGAGGAAAAACACAGTCCTAGAGGATGATGCCCTAAACGCAGTCCTAGAGGATGATGCTCTAGCCGCAGAGGGTGGTCTAACCGCAGTCCAAGAGAGGAGATCTGGCCACAGTAAAGAGGCTCCTTCACAGCCTAAACCTGCTCCTATACGCTGCCCTAATCTGCTGTCATGAGGCCTTAAATGTGCCCTAGCCACAGATCTAAGAAAGGGTTACAGTTGATGCAAAATGTGCCTTAGTCCTAGGTATCATCACAGCAAAAGAGACTTCTAACGCAGACCTAAAACGCAGTCATCTTAGCTAGTTGTTAGGCCGAGTTTGAGGGCTAAATGCATGATGATTGTGACATGTTTTGAGGACCGAATGTTGTTGTGCTAGGCCGCAGGCCATAGCACCATAGCTAGGCTTGTGTAGGGCAACAAAGGGCTGTCATATGCCCTAAAGCAGCAATGCAGCTAGGGAGGGGTTCTATTAAGGTATGTCGTAGTCCTTCAAAGGCTGTTTGGAAGCCTGTTGGAGAATCGAAGGCTACAGCCATATGAAAGTTTGAGCAGCAAGTTTGATGTTGCTATGTGACAATAGGTAGGACCAATGTTGCACAAAGCGGGGACGAAGCGGGGACGTTTTTTGGAAGCGGGGACGCGGAAGCGTCATTTTCCAAAAATCTAGGAAGCGAAGCGTCTG
>APFE031557098.1:0-14357 GCA_000404065.3 Pinus taeda
TCTATATATAGGAGTCTAAGGGGTCATAACATAATCAAGCCTACATAACAATAATAATGTAAGGGCACAATAATAACAATAGTGGGCTTCTATTGGGCACAATAGTAACAATATGGGCACTACATGGGTACATCAATTTAATAAGTGGGTTTTACTAATAACAATAAGGGGTTACACTAGTAGTATAGGGACCTAACAGAAGACAATATGCATGCTTAAATCCTCCCACATATCTTTAGGTACTGGTATTGGTTTTACATAAACTTGTTATCACTGTAATTCTTCTTAAGTGCCACAATTAACAAATGGCACCTAGAAAAGTCGGATAAGAATATATGTCACGCAATAAAGTAAAATACATGGTTTAGAGGTCCTTTATACACCATCAAGTAGAGGTAGACCTTAAGTGGAACATTTAATAATTCATGTGAGATATCCCTCTATTCTTTTAAATTAAACCTTATGTTGACCCATGTGGGCGTTACCTTGTTGACCAATATCTTACCACGTTCATTTGTAAAGGGGTTTTAAAATTGTGAAAAGCAGAGTCAATATATTGTACGTATTGGGGAAGTGATGTTGGGTAGGGGGATTTATATGTATTGGGAAGGGGGGGGTTGTTATTGATGTAGGGTTACCCCCGCTTACACCCACAATATGCATATACAATGCATAAATACATTTGTCCCAGGAATTTCGCTCACCAAGGAGTCAAATCTTCACCTCTAATGGTTAAGATCAACATAGGCAAACCAACATACAAAATTCATGTCTTGGGAATTTAATCACCCCTTGATCTTCAAATATGACTTTATTAAAACCTTTCTTTTAAATCCTTCCTATCGGGACTAAAACCCTCTCATTAACCCTTCGCTAACCCCTAACCCATCTATATATATATATATATTTATATATATATATAATATATATATTATATATATATATATTATATATATATAATATATAGTATATATAGATAGATACATATAACCTTTCTCTTCTTTAATCATTGGTTACATATATTAACACATAAATTCTCCCATCGACACTACTTTCCTTTATAACCCATTTACAAAGGAAATACTCACAATCTTACCTTTTTACCTGGGGCTTCACTTTATCGAATTACAAAGGAAAACCCAACCAAAACACATTGCCCATACTTCAAATCTTATAAACCCACGTTCATAATTATCGTTGGCTCCGCACCTCTAGTCGCTCCACAACACTGCTCCAATCCCCGATTACCGATCGGCCTAATCTCTGATTGACGCTATATCAACCTAGTGGTGATATCGCGATGTCACTTTCCTCTGATCTCCGATCAACAACTCGCACGCAATCTTCCTCCGATGCTTTTTTCCTTTATAACCATTTACAAAGGAAATATATGAAAACACACCTTTTCCACCTTGGTACGACCGTGGCACTTTTGCCGAGGTTTGCCTTTTCACTTATCGCAATCGTTATAGTCTGCGAGTCACATTAACATTTGGTTCCCCATCTCCTCTGATATGCGATTAACCTCCAAAACTCAAAACATATTAACTACGCCATATAACTCCCTTCGAGTCCGCTTACGTGGCGTGTCGCATTCTCTCTGCCCCCCCCGTTGATCTCCTCCTGCAAGATCCAACAGTTCACAGTAGATTTTAGATTGACCACAAACACGGGGTTTAACCATCGATAAAGCAGTTTCCCCTCTCACCTCCACTACTACGTGGTGTCATATGTATGGGATCGGGCGCTCAATGCTCAATAACACTTATGGTTTCTTCGCCGCCTGAAATACCATTTCACTTATAAGCCAACCTTTTAACTAGTCACTTCCCACGCTCTTCTATCACTTGATGATTATTGATCTTTGAGATCTAATGGTTCATATGCACTAATACTTCACTTCTCTGATCTTCCTTTTTACTTGGAATTTATGGTAATTCTTCAGCGTTTTCTCTGTGGTTTGGGTTTTTCTTCAGGGTTTCGCTTTCCTCCTCTGCTGCTCAACTTCTCTGAGTTTAACTCCTCTGCGAATTCTCACTTCGCTACTTCTCTCCAGAGCTTCACTCTGTTTCTTCAATTGGATTCTAAAACCCATGATGGTTCCTCTGAATCATTATGTTCCTCTGCGTATCCTTCAGAATTCTGCCTGCAACCTTATTACAGAACCTACAAATTCACATGTAATTCACTCATAAATACTCATTTCACACAGTTACGCAGCTAGGAATAAACCTCTATATACATAAATATAAACAAATGATTACATTCAAGACTCTGTGTCTCGCACAGGCTTGATCTTCAACTATCAGTGGCCTCCTCCTTTCACTCTATCGGTAGGCTTACATTTATACCAGAAAGTTCTTTTAACTAATTCTGGTTCAAATCCTAGATCTACTGAACTGACGCCTAAATCCTCTATGTCCACTTCTAACTTCATTTAATTCCTAAGAACTCTCTCTAGTTCCTAGAATCATGAACTGATTTAAGAGTTATATTTGACTTTTAAATCTTTTGTCTTTATTAACCACTCATGTTCTCACTTATTCGAGAGAATTTACAAACAACCTCACATTATCTATTTAATGCTTATCTTACTCACTCAAAAGCCTAAATGTTACATTAATTCATCACTTAGGAATCTCACTTCCTTAAAACACTTGACCCCCTATGTCTACTAACTACAATGATTTTCTCTTGGGTTGAATGCTCCTGCATCAAACTCCCAAACTAGAAAATATTCATGATCTCTTGATCATGTGTCTTCATATGTTGATAAAAAACCTCCAGGGTCCCAAACTTTAGTTTGTAGCTGCCCAAGTGTCTTACACCTTAGCTGCTATTATATTTCAGCTGTCTTCTGTTTCATCTTCCTCTCCTTGTCAATCAGGTTCAAATTCTGATTGATCATGCTTCCTGCTACTATCATTTTCCTCCCTATGACCTATTTCATCATTAGCTACCACAATTCTTCAATTATTTTTCTAGCACATCTTTGGGCTGGTCCATACTCTACCACTTACATCTTCCTCTTTCTCTTTGCTTCAGGTTGTTGTTGCTATCCACTAATTCCTCAAACTGCTATAGGTTACTTCCACTTTGTAACTGATGGTTTACTTTTTCTTCTTCTTTTTCTCTTGTTCCAACTTTTTCTTTGCTTACTGCCTCCCTATCATCCTTACCCTCTTTCATGATTATTCCTATATGCTCTAAATCATGACTTTCCAGTATTCTCTCCAGCAATTGAGCATCTTTGTTCCATGGATTAAATTATTCCATGGAATCTTCTTCTTTCATCTTTATTTGGTTGCTCATCTGTGCCAAATTTCCTCTAGCATTTGCAATAAAACCTGCACTCACAAAACGCTTGTTAAAATAAAAAACATAAGAATTTTGTGCCTTATCTTCCTTTGGAAACAATTCAGTTTGCTGCTCTGTTTCTGTCTCCTCTGTTAGCACATTAGTATGCTGTTTTGAATTCTCAAAAGAACTTATGAGACTGTCAACTAGTCTCTCTTCCATGTCATCTGCTCTAATGATGTCTTCCTTCTCTTGTCCACTGTAGTGAACTCTTTCTTTTGCAGTGTCAATTTGTTGAACTTTCATTACCATCTCCTTTTACTTATGATTTTCATTCATGACAATTTTTTTGTTCTCCTTTTTTAGCAATCTCTCTTGAACATCTATTCTCTGTTTTTCCAACTCCCTTCTTTGAAAGTCTAATTTTCTATATAACTCAATAATTTCAATTGGATTAGAATTTGGAAATTTCACACAATTTCCATACCTTCCTTTGTTATTGATAAATCATCAAATGTCATTTTTCCCTTTACTAAGTTTTTTGCATAGACTTCTTCTTTCTTAACATCTTTCAGTAGATGTCCTTCCTTTTTACTGATTGTCTCAACAGTTTCCATGGCTATTTCCATTGTGCATATCATCATGGTGAATTGATGATCCTTTACTATGTTTTTAGCTATCATAGTTTCTTCTTCGAGTTTGCCTTTAATCTCTTGTTGTTTACCTTCTCCAAGAGCTACCCTTGTCTCACCATCTGCATTAATATTCTCCTTCATTTGTTCTACATCCACAGACAAACTATCATTCTTAAAAACATAAGACCCTATGGTCCCACTTGATGTTTCAGCCATCATATCTCCTTGTTGTTCTAAATCCTTCATATGATTCATAAATTCTTCGACGGTCTCCTCTTCAATCCCCTCAAGCCCTTCACTTGGTTACTTGATACCTTTCCCCAATTGTATATGAGACCTATCTATCTCATCTTCTTCTAGAACATAATTTAGATTCTGCTTGTATTCTTCCTCCTTTATGACAATATCAACAAATTGTCCTTCACATGTTTCACCTGCAAACATACACAAATTGTCAGATTTAAAACCATGTAACCCTTTGGCCTCACTTGAAGTTTCAATCTTCAAGTCTTCATCTTCAGAAAGAATCTCCTCATGTTGTTTTGAACTATCCCAATAGTCCATGAGATATTCACTTGATCTCCATTATTTATCTTCAGTGTAGTCTTCACTTTCTCCCAAAATTTCTCCCTATTCTAGTTCACAAATGGACTCTTCCATTTCCAACTCAGCTTCTTTGAGTTTTTCCCTCAGCCACTTTACTTGCTTTTGTTGTAGCCTTCTCTGCATCTCATGCCACTCCACTGGCTTCTTCCTTAATACCCAACCTTGTCTCTGGTTTTCCTATAGTATTCTCCTTAATGCATCGAGTTGTTCTTTTAACTCTGCAATCTCTTTGTCAATCTCCTCTTGACTCATCCTATTACCTTTTGCCTTGGCATTCTCTTTCTTCATCTTTCTTCTATTGTGGTCTTCCTTAGAACCTTTACATGACTATTAGTAGCCATCTTCTTCTTCTCTATCTTCATGAGCTCCTCACTCACTGACTATGAGCTACATTAAAGCCTCTGCAACAACAAGTCCTCCTTGTTGTGACTTACCTCACCAAGCTTTCCTTTGTACTTGTTCTTTTGGAAAGCCCTTGGTTCTCTATCTCTGGAACCTCCTTTGAGCACTTCTCTCTGCTCCTTCTAGGCTACAACTCATCTGCACTTCTCAAGAACACAACTATCCTCTTGTATTTCAATCACAATGAAATACTTGGTTCTGACCACCTCTTCTTTCACTTAGAAAGTCTTACTAGCTTCCTTCATTACCTTGGAAATTCTACCCACCTCCTTTATGGAATTTCCTTTGTGATCTGCAACAATGCTTCTATAGTAACAAGTCTCCTTCTTGCTACATATGTCTCACTAAGCTTCTCGCCTTTGAGCTCAGTTTTTTAGCATCTCTCTGGTTCTTTCCTCTGGAACCAGTTCAACACTCCTTGCTCTAGATTACTTCAACCTTCTCACCTTTATCTATGTATTAATGTACAAACACACATTCCCAGATCAAAACAGAACATATCACCTCACCTTCAAGATCTCAACATGATCTTGTTTCACCATTCCACCTGTACCTTGAATGGATTGTCCTCTGTTTCTTGCATAAGCAAGTTCTGCTACACATCCCCTCTGTGTGCCTACTTTCTGTCAGATTAGAATCTGATCCTTCCTTGTCTGCATAAACATCTTTGACACATAACTTGTTCTCAATTCTTTCACATAGAATTTATTTGTTCTATTTTAACACCAATTGTTTCAATTACAATTCTGCTTTGATACCAAATGATGCAGGGTTGCCCTCGCCTACACCCACAGTATGCATATACAATGCATAAATACATTTGTCCCAGGAATTTCACTCACCAAGGAGTCAAATCTTTACCTCTAATGGTTAAGGCCGTATTAATCAACAAAGGCAAACCAACATACAAAATTCATGTCTCGGGACTTTAATCACCCCTTAACCTTCAAATATGACTTTATTAAAGCCTTTCTTTTAAATCCTTCCTATCAGGACTAAAATCCTCTCATTAACCCTTCGCTAACCCCTAACCCATGTATATATAACCTTTCTCTTATTTAATCATTGGTTACATATTATAACACGTAAATTCTCCCATCGACGATACTTTCCTTTATAACCCATTTACAAAGGAAATACTCACAATCTAACCTTTTTACTCGGGGCTTCACTTTATCAGATTACAAAGGAAAACCTAACCGAAACACATAGGCCATACTTCAAATCCTATAAACCCACATTCATGATTATCATCGGGTATGCAACTTTAGTCGCTCCACAGCGCTGCTCCGATCCCTGATTATTGATCGTCCTGATCTTTTATTGGCGCTATATTGACCTATCGGTGATATCGCGATGTCACTTTTTTCCTTTATAACCATTTACAAAGGAAATATATGCAAACACACCTTTTCCGCCTTGGTACGGCCTTGGCACTTTTGCCTAGGTTTACCTTTTCGCTTATCACAATCGCTATAGTCTGCGGGTCACATTAACATGTGGTTCCCCATCTCCTCCGATATGCGATTAACCTTTGGTACTCAAAACATATTATCTATGCCATATAACTCCCTTCGGGTCTGCTTACTTGGCATGTCGCATTCTCTCCCCCCCCGTTGATCTACTCCTGCAAGATCCAATGGTTCACGGTAGATTTCAGATCAACCACAAGCACGGGTTTAACCATTGATAAAGCAATTTCCCCTCTCACCACCGCTGCTACATGGCGTGATATGTATGGGATCGGGCACTCAACGCTCAATACCACTTATGGTTTCTTTGTCGCCCAAAATACCATTTTGCTTATAAACCAACCTTTTAACTAGTCACTTCCCACACTCTTCTATCACATGACGATCATTGATCTTTGAGATCTAACAGTTCATATGCATCGATACTTCACTTCTCTGCTCTTCCTTTTTACTTAGAATTTACGCTAATTCTTTAGCGTTTTCTCAATGGTTTGGGTTTTTCTTTAGGGTTTCGCTTTCCGCCTCTGCTGCTCAACTTCTCTAAGTTTAACTCCTCTGCAAATTCTCACTTCGCTACTTCTCTCTAGAGCTTCACTCTGTTTCTTCAATTGGATTCTAAAACCCGGGATGATTCCTCTGAATATCCGTTCCTCTGTGTATCCTTCAGAATTATGCCTGCAACCCTGTTACAAACCTACGAATTCACATGTAATTCATTCATAAATACTCATTTCACACAATTACACAACTAGGAGTAAACCTCTATATACATAAATATAAACAAATGATTATATTTGAGACTCTGTGTCTTGCATAGGCCTGATCTTCAACTATCAGTGGCCTCCTCCTTTCACTCTGCCCATAGGCTTACATTTATACCAGAAAGGTTCTTTTAACTAATTCTGGTTTAAATCCTAAATCTACTGAACTGACTCCTAAATCCTCTATGTCCACTTCTAACTTCATTTAATTCCTAAGAACTCTCTCTAGTTCCTCAAATCATGAACTGATTTAAGAGTTATATTTGACTTTTAACTCTTTTGTCTTTATTAACCACTCATGTTCTCACTTATTTGAAAGCATTTACAAACAACCTCACATTATCTAATTAATGCTTATTACTCACTCAAAAGCCTAAATGTTACATTAATTCATCACTTAGGAATCTAACTTCCTCAAAACACTTGATCCCCTATGTCTACTAACTACAATGATTTTCTCTTGGGTTGAATGTTCCTGCATCAGTTATAAAAAGGAATATTTGATAAAGATGGGGGATATCTATTAAAAACATGGTTATTTTTATTAGAGAGATCTATTGGGAGGGGAGTCCAATAAAATATTTTTTGAGGTTTTTATCAATATCTCGTGAAACTAGAGGTATTAATATGCCATGAATGAAAGTGCTATGACAAAGGGTGAATAAGTGGAGACCTTATGTGCTGAACAATTACTAGATCATGTGTGGTATCCCTTTATTCTTGCACCAATTGTGACTAAAAATACATGATACTTGTAGAGCCGATTCAAGGATTCCGATAATCCATAAATTCTAAAGATAACTTAGAAACAATAGGTGGTTGAACACAAACATAGTTATATCTACCATCTCATCAATATTAGGTAATTTGGTCCTTGTTATGGTCATACAAATCACATGGATACCCATAGTTGAAGTATGTGCATTCCCATTAGAACTAAGAGTCATCTTGCAACTCCACTTCAATTTATAAATAGAATCCATGGCCATGTACTTGATAGGAAGAACTAAGAATAATATTATGATAGTGGATTGAGGTTAAGCAATGAGAAGTGCAATTCCTTCATCTACTATCCATTAGGTTCACTTATGATTACACTATATATTTTCCCCTCCAAAGTGACCATCCATAATTTAAAGTGTTTCCTCTTTATCTTTAGATATTGATATTGATCCCTAACAAAGGGTAAAAGGACCCTCCTAAGGAAAATATTGGAATCCACTTGCTACAAGCCTCTGCCTAGGTGATAACTTAATTGCTAACTCATTTTCCATTAGAATAAAATGAACTGGTTTTCTTTCGACCCAAAACGTTTTTCTCATGATATTGCAATAATTAATACTTTTTGTTTGATGCTTTGATGTCTTGTCTACATCCTAAGGGATAGTTCAATTGTTTATGTTCTTCTATACTTACCCTATTTCTCTATTCCTACTTTTGACAATGGGGTGGAAAAGGGGTTTCAAAGTTCCCATGCATGAAAACCTCATCATTAGAATAACAACCCCATGTAGGAGTTTGATCCATTAATGCAACTTTTGGTTGTTTCAGGTTGTTATATAATCTATGGTAGTTTTAACGATAACTTTGGATTTCATTTTTATGTGATCCATCAACTTGAGAGGCCCTAATTTTTAAAACTTTGATATTTTGAAATTCTCAACATTTCCTAGTATAGTTATCCTTTTTCTTCATTGTTCACACTATCTTTCCCTTGTTCACACTATCTTTCCCTTGTAATGGAATGTATCATTTGAAATTTACAACTTAAATCTTGTGAAATAAATTCATTCTCATAATATATTATTAACTAGCATGAATCATGCCTCCATATAGTTTTGTCACTAGCTCACCCCTTGCGCGCCCTCTCTTAAATTTGTTTTATCATTAAGATCTATCTTTTTCATGATGTTTTATATTCAGTGTCGTTCTTTCCCATGAATTATTCATTATCTTCGGTTATGTTCTTGTCATGTTAAATGTTTAAATATATAGAACTGCATATGTAAAGAAATAAAATGCTCATTTTGGGTTCTTCATACTTTTACGGTTCTTTATCCTTTCACATTTCTATTTCATGAATTTTAATTTTACTTCCATATTAATTTTTTTTGTCACTAACTCAGCCCCACACTTCCCACTCTTAAATTTGTTTTATCATTAAGATCTATCTTTTCCATGATGTTTTATAGTCAATTTCTTTTTTCCCCTGAACGATTCATTGCCTTCACTTATGTTTTAGTCATGTTAAATGCTTAAATATATAAAAAAATGATATGTAAAAAAGGAGAAGGCTCCTTTTGGGTACTTATTACTTTTAAGATTATTTATCCTTTCACATTTCTATTTCATGAATTTTATTTACTTTTGTATTATTTTTTTGTGTTTAACATACACACACATTGAAGGACCTAAATCCTATCTATAACAATCTATTTTTCCCAAAGTATGTAAATATAATTATGATCCAATGTTGCCATGATTTGCAGCAAAGATATTTTTTCAATTTTAAAAGTGGAATAAATAATTAAAAACGATGTAAATGCATTTTTCCAATTGAGGAAAAAAACACCAAACAATTGATTGAAGGTGGAATTTGAGAATTCTAACTCAATTACCCCATCTTGTACAATAAGAGAATGTTGGCTCTTCATAACCTCACTCAAGCTCTTGTGTCCATGGAAAACATATATGTGGAATTTTTTCCTTTTAAAATAATGATGATGATTTATTGTTGATCTTGGAGATTTTGGTAAAAATAAGGATGACGAGGAAATTGTATATGGTTATAAACAAGTAATGGGATTTAGGGCTAATATAATTAGTTATGCTTATGCAAATATTTGAGCTTGGCATTATAGAATTTGACTCACTTCATATCGGTCTATTCAAACTTCTAAAAGTAGTAGTGATAAAATCCTCATAGTTCCTTCATTTGAACTTCTCCTTTGAGGAAAATTTTTGTATCTATTCAAGTTGATAAATGAGTTTATCAAATTCTTGTTGGGTCTACATCAATAATGATACCTTAGCAATAGGAAGAATAATTCCTTTGTTTGAACTAGATTGACTCCCATACCAAGATAATTAAATGGCATGCTTCGTTATCCATATTTTTAATTGTATTATCAACCATGTATTGTTGATTTGTTCTCCATTGATTGGTTTATACCTCCTATTATCCTCCTTTCTCATGCCACTAATTTCATATGATATTTATAGCTTTATAAATGTACATGTGGCATTATTTTACTTTAGCAATTAAAATTACTAATTCTTTTTGTTATGAATGTTATAACCCTATATTGCACTCCATTATAATAAGATTGACCCAAGTTCAACTTACCTCAGTTGTTGGCCAGAATGCATCCCCTTTCACCTCTTCTTTTACTTATGTGAGATTTATTTCATGTTAAAAGGGTGGACTTACATAATTGAGTTATTTCTCATAATTATTTTGTCACAATTTTATAATTATGAGACAATAATTATTCCATAATTGAGACAATTAAGGAAAAGCTTATAATTGTTAAAAAGGTTTCGAGATTTTTTCAGTCCCAACGAGATCAACTTGACCCACTTATGTATGAGTTGGCCAGGGGTCTATTATTGTATAAGTTTCATAACTTCTCAATCCCCTAGTTGTCTAGTTATATTCTCCTCAATGATAGAATGAACCTATATAATATCACAAACAGGAAAGGAGGGGAGGAAGTATCCATATTATATGGTAGGAACTCTGTTGCACTAGGAGAAGGAGGCCAATTTGCAACAAATTTCCTGCATTATAATATGGATACTTCCTCTGAGGCCAATTTTCAAGTTGGAGGAGAGCCCTCTCTTGTTTGGAGGTATACACTTTATGTATTATCATTTCGGATTAATAGACATATGTTCCTTTTCTTTATCCATGTTTTGAATATGTTATATGCTTGCATATGTTGGTTTTAATTTGATAGACCTATTGACAGTGCCGAGAGTTGCCAACAGGTGCAGGGGGTCTCCCTGATTTGAAGTCCCAAATAGACCCCACACCGTTTGGAGTAGGAGACCCAACCCGAACTAGGTCAGTTGTTGAAGTGGTGGGTTTTAAGAGTGTGCCTTGGCCACAATAACTGCATGGAATGATGTATGCATAACTTTTATGGAAACAAGTGTATGGTCTTTATGAAGTGTCAAGTGTAATGCATGAGAAATTTAATAACATTAAAGGGAAATAAAGTGGGACCCTCAGAAGTGTGTAATAATACTTAGATTAAAAGGGACACATGAGCAGTAAAAAAATCATAAGTTAACCTGCAAATAGTTCACAAGATAACCATGATCGAAATAACACAACAACACCAATTCGACAAGATTCATACTAAATAAAAGGAAAAATTTCATAAGTGTTAACGTAAATGAAAGAACACATATCACAAACATAACAAGAATAGTATTAATATAACCATGACATATGCCTAAAGATGTGCCAACTCTAAGATTTTATTAAAAATGAAAGTTCCAACATACATAAACAATTGACAAACCACTAACCCCAATAGTGGACCATGAAGCCAACACTTGCTCCTCCAATGAGAGATAATACTTCTATGCTAAAGGAGAAGCCAAGTATTTCCCAATATTTTGATCCTAAGCCAAAATACCAGCCAAAATCCCTTTACATGAGTTATGAGGGTATATTTATAAAATATGAGATGACTATTCATCTAGCTTTGTGACTCTTCGACTCCTCTCGTGACTCTTTAACTTCCTTTTACATAATGGCCTTTCATATTCCAAAATTGACACTTGGACTTCAAAAATATCTAAATAAAAATATTACAAATACACATATAGGAAAAAATTGGGTAGAGTCAACTAAACAAGCCTAATAGGAAAAACAACATGTTAAGCTTGAGTTTGAGGAAGCTCTAGTTCAACTGCTTCAACTTGTAGCTCTTTGGTCACATAGAGATGCCAATATTTATATTGTGCGATGGGATCCGGCTGGAAGAGGACTCTAGCCTCAATTGAATCTCGGTACACAGTCTTCGGTCCAGTTTGTATTTCCTTCTTCAACAAGAACATCATGGTGTTGAACTTGGCAGGGCCACCAATATACTTTTTTGTATCATGTCTATTGACCTCCAGGTCCCCTTTGGTAGCTATCTAGTTGATTGGTCCAAGCATTCTTCCACTTATTGTCTAACCTTGTTTCTGCCTTTATCTTCAGTGAGTGTGTCGATTGAAGAGATCTTATGTGATTTCACCATGAAATCCACATTGTGATACAACGGTGCATAAGAGGACTGAATGTTAGTGATGAAAGTGTTGAGTTGTTTGTTGCTTTGGATAGGCATCTGAACTTGATATTTCTTCAACTCAGCTTAATGTCTTGTCTTCTTCACCAAATTAGGAGGTGCACCTCTATACTGCATTCCCCACTCATGCACAAAAATAATAGCTGCATGAACAACCTTGAGAGGTTTTGCATTCTCTCAATATTTATGCTACATGTCGTATAATGGCAAACTCCTCATTTAGGTTCCTCATGGTTTCTCCCAATGTGATACGTTTCCTAGTATCGTTGCTTTATGTTCTTCTAGGTACACCTGTGCAAGAGACGCTTTCTAAACCTCTGCTGGAGTTTTTCAATATGTTGTCTTGCAACCTTTAATGTTTTCGCCATCTATATGTTCTCAACCATCAAATACTTTGTGTTTGACTTAGAGACTCCTGCAAAGGCCAAGTTGGTTGTGGTAATAACTTTTGGATTTTTCTTGGTGTCCATCATGACCACCTTCTCTTTGATAAAAGCATGACTTGTGAGGTCATCTAGGAAGGTGCTTCTTTATTTCCTATGCAATATTCTTCTGAAGCTCATCATAAATTAAAATTCAGATATCCATCCCTGAACCTTCATCAAGAGGAGAAATGTCCTCTTCCTCACCTAGATCTTTCCCTTCTATAGGAGGAGGGGGAGACTGAGTAGTGATCTTCTATGTGCAAGGCATGATATCGATATCTTGATTCTGCTACTTCGGCTCTACCTCCATGTCTTGGACTGCTATTAATTCTTAAATTTCATAGGAAAATTATTTTTCATGCAGCTACTTGCTTTCTTCTTCAAGTAACAAATTTTGTTCTTCTTCTTTGGCTTTTTTCTGTGTTGTTTCTTCCTCTTCTTTCCTCCTTAATTCCTCTTCTTATCTCTGCCTCTCCTCTTTTTCTTTTTACTCTTATTCCTCATTATGTCTTAATTCTTCCTCCCGCTTCTTCGGATTCCTCCTTCTTTCCTCTTCTATATCCACTTACAAGATGATTGGATCTTCTTTGAATTTGCGGCTCTTCTCTTCTACTAGAGTGTGAAAAACCTTCCTCTGGCCCTTTTCATGCACTGGGTTGTACCTTTTAGATGAATTTGGTTCTAGAGTGGCTTCTTTCTGAGGAGTGACATGCGATGTACCTGCAAAGCTGACTGGTGCATGGGGATTGGAGGCATTATAATAATTCTTTATCTTTTCCTCCTTTGGTCTAGAATAAGTCCCGCTTGGATGAGTCAAATGTATCTTTGCACAATGTTGCTTGCTAACACTCTTATGATTGTATAGGTGGAATTCCATGAGACCGAACCTGAATTTCTTTAACTCTTTCCCCCAGTCTCCACAACCTTCAGATTCTTAATCTCATATGATCCAATGTGCAAAGAAAGAGTGGGACAAGGCACTTTCTTATTCCTATGAAGACTCTTGGTAAACCTATGGAAATATGATAAGATACTTCCTGCATTACCATTTTATGATTGGCTTACCTCGGTAGCAGATGAGAATATTTTTGACCACTGAACACCCTAAGGTAAGTGCCATCTAGTGCGGTAAACCAGTCAGTAAGTTTTACTACTGTTTCCATCACCTCATGAGACATGCAAGGTGGGTCTGCCTCAAATATTATCTTGTATAACACTGTGAGAATTTCTCGGTCAACTTCTCCATGACTCCTCTATAGCTAATATCTAAAACCAACTTGCAGTAAATGTGTAGAGCAGGCTCCTTAGGTGTCTATGTCAATTTCATGTGAGGAAAAGAGTTCTAAGTACATATCACATCCATAAATTAAGCAAACACATAGAACCTGACTTGATTACCTTGAGGAGGGTTCTTGGAATTAACCACATGGATATTTAACTATTGAGCCAACAAATT
>APFE031557101.1:0-46634 GCA_000404065.3 Pinus taeda
ACGTAGTTTTATGGGGCTAGCTGGGTATTATCGCAGGTTTGTGGAAGGGTTTTCAAGGATTGCAAAACCCATCACCACATTACAGCGAAAGGGGGTTAGGTATGAATGGACAAATGAATGTGACACTGCATTCAAAGAGCTGAAGAGGTTACTAACTAGTGCACCGATCCTTCGAGTACTAGACATGGGAAAAGACTTCACTGTCTGCACCGATGCTTCAACACATGGATTGGGTACAGTATTGATGCAAGAAGGTGGGGTAATAGCTTACGCTTCTAGAAAACTGAAGAAGCATGAAGAGTTATATGCTACCCACGACTTAGAATTGGCAGTAGTGATGTTAGCCTTGAAGCTATGGAGACACTACCTCATCGGGAGAAGATTTGAGTTAAGAACGGATCATCAAAGCCTAAATCATCTCTTCACTCAAAGGGATTTGAACGCCAGACAAAGGCGATGGAGCAAATTCATGAGTGAGTATGATTTTGAAATCTCATACATCAAGGGAAAGGAGAATGTAGTGGTAGATGCACTAAGCAGGAGGCCACGAACTTTCTCCCTATTAGCCTTAAGGGTAAATTTAAGGGAGAAAATATTGGGGAAACTCTTTGAAGACAGTTGGTACTTAAAAGTCATCTCAGCTATCCAAAATGGGAAGCAAATAGAACCAAAGTTTGAAGGATATGTCCTTGAACCAGATGGGCTATTGAGGTTCCAAGGAAGAATGTATGTACCTAAGGAAGGGGGTATAAGAGAAACCATCCTCGAAGAGTCTTATAGAGCACTCTATTGTGCACATCCTGGGGTAAAGAAGATGTATGCTGACGCAAGGAAACTCTTCTTTTGGGCAGGCATGAAGCATGAAATAGTCCAGTTTGTCGCCAAATGTCTTGAATGTCAGTGAGTGAAGGCTGATCATCGCCATCCAGCAGGACTCCTACAACCTCATGACATCCCTACATCTAAATGGGAAGTAATTTCCATGGATTTTGTGGTGGGCTTGCCACTCACTTCCCAAAGGCATAATGCTATATTGGTTATAGTTGATAAATTGACCAAAAGTGCCCATTTCATTCCAGTAAGGGACACTTACGATGTTACGGATGTGGCGCGAGTGTTTGTCAATGAAGTTATCCGAGTGCACGGATTGCCCACAAAGATCACTTCTGATAGAGACTCCCGATTTACATCTAGGTTTTGGACAAGTTTGCAGTCAGCACTGGGAACTCAGTTAAACCTAAGCACTGCATACCATCCAGAAACAGATGGGCAAACTGAAAGAGTAAATCAGGTTCTGGAGGACATGCTTAGGATGTATGTCATGGATAATCAGACTCAGTGGGAAAGGTACTTACCATTGGTAGAGTTTTCCTATAATAACAGTTATCACAGTTCAATCGAGATGCCCCCTTATCAAGCTCTATATGGAAGACCCTGCAGGATGCTGTTGAGTTGGGAAAAGTTGGAGGACCGAGTGATACTCGGCCCGGAATTAGTTCAAGAAATGGAGGAACAGGTAAAGCAGGTTCGACAAAGGTTAAAGGAAGCACAGGATAGACATAAGAGTTATGCTGATTCACATAGGGTTGATCGCAGTTATGAAGTAGGGGACCAAGTTTTTATTCGTATCCGGCCCAACAAAAGCACCATCCGGTTTGGGAAGGGCACAAAATTGTCACCTCGGTTTGTAGGGCCTTTTAGGATCAAAGAGAAGATTGGACCAGTTGCCTATCGTCTTGTATTACCACCCCATTTGCATAAAACTCATGATGTTTTTCATGTATCTGTTTTACGACATTATGTTTCTGATGAATCTCACAAACTGGATTGACAGGACTTGCAGGTCTCGGACATGGGAACCGTAATGGTAGAACCATTACGCATATTTGACCGTAGGGTTCGACAGCTCAGACGTTGCACGGTGGACCAAGTTAAGGTCCAGTGGGACAAGTATAGCCCAGGATCTGCTACCTGGGAGGATGCAGAGACTATGCGTCGTGACTACCCCTCACTTTTTGAGCATTTGTGATGCCTATTTTGACTTAGATAGATACCTACGTTAAGATCCTATTTCCATGTTATTTATTTATGAACATTATGTAATATTGATGCATTTGGTTGACACATAAAACTACTTATGTGAATTAGTTGATAGATTTGATATTAATGATTGAAATGGTTGATGTATGGACTACATGTATGACTCACTTAGTGATGGAATATCTAGTACGTAACTTATCAAATTATTTTGGTTCATATATATAGCTCGAGTGGGTATGCTTTATTTAAATGAATGACTTAGCAAGAATTCCTAGATTGACACATGGATACTAGACTTAGTAATATGATGATTATATGTCTTGTTGTTATATAAATGCATGAATAAGAACTAACCCACAAGGGAAAAGAACTATGTGATAGCCAAGAAGGAAGGATGATACATCTCATGAGGAAGGTATAATGTACATTATTTTACTTCATTTGGTATCCACTTGATATATACTCTTATGACACCAGAAAATGCAAATGACAGGTGACAAGACGACCTGACTGGATTATTCGATGACAAGTCCAACTAGCTCTGTAGTGTGGTCTGTATTAGGTTATTGACCCTAGTTCTGCAAGAGGGGTGGAGGCATTTCCCACCGTGTATCCTCCGAAACCTGGAATCGTGGGAGGGCAATGATGGACACGCTCCCCTAGATGTGTGATGACGATTGCTATCCCCAAAGATCGATATCCGAGTTCGAAGTAAAGAAGATCACAAGGAGGGTCTAGCTGTCAATCCCTCAAACAATTAACAATTAATAGGTTGGAAAAAATCCATTTTCGTACCGCCAGCGCTATACCATATGGTACGTTAAGTCCAAGTGCCTGAGAATGGTAAAGCGTTATAAGGTTTGATGTGAGCAATGGTAAATTCACCATGAATGATCGGCACGATAATTGTACCATCCATTAATGTATAAAAAAAAAAAAAAATTATTACCAATACTTTTATGTATTTTTACTAACGGAATGGGAATTGTGACATGTGGTATCAGAGCCCAGTTACAGAACTGAGGCCTCTGGGGAAAGATAGAAGTGGCATATAGAGATACTATCAATAATAAAAAAATATAATTACCCATTTAGTAGCATTCTAATGCTTCTCTCGCTGTTGTCATTTAATTTTATGATCAAGTATAGGACCAGGAGTCTAAGGAACTGCAACATGAGGAGGATAGATAGTACATCTCGCAGATATGCGATGGGACATGGAGCACATGGTCCCGAAAATAACCTTAAGCTATGGGTACAGCTCGGGGAAGAAGCCAGAATTACAAACCAGACGATTCTGGAAACAGTGCAGGAGCTTAAGACTGAGATGGCTCGGTTACGAGAAGACAATGCACGATTAACGATGGAACAAGAAAGAATTTTAAAAGTCTGTCCGACAGGCAGAACCAGCGACCAGTTAATCCTAGCATGAAACAACAAAGAATATCAGAAGAACAGAACCATCATATACCCCCTGAAAAATCAGAAGAGCAAGAGGAACGTTCTGACAATGCATTTGAACAACAAACCTCGAAAAGGCAAAGGGTGGAGTTGCAAGGGGAGTTTCGCAAGATTAAACCACCACATTTTGACGGAAAACAGGAAGAAGCAGCTGAAGCGTGGTTAATTAATATGAACAAGTATTTTCAGCTGTACGAGTATGACCATAACCTTAAAGCACGTTTGGCTATTTTTCAGCTGCAGGGAAAGGCTACCTTATGGTGGGAGGAAGTTAAGATTGTGAAAGGAGTTACTGAGCAGACCATTACTTGGGAAAATTTCCAAAGGTATTTTAAGGAGAGATATTTGACCGAGTGCTTCTATGATGAAAAGGCAAGAGAATTCCACTATTTACGGTTGTGGCAGCAGACTATGGACGAATTTATCACCCGTTTTACCTCCTTGCTCCGCTATGTGCCATATATAAGGGAGGAAAAGGCGAAAGTGCAACAATTTGTTAGCAGCTTGCCACTGTATATGCAGGAGAGGATTGAGTTTGACAATCCAAAGTCAATGGACGAGGCAATCCGTAAAGCTAGAATCTGTTATCAACAAAGTAAACAAAAAGGGGAAGCTGCTGGCAGGAAATGGAATGAGAGAAAGGGCTTTCAATCAATCAGAAACAATAAAGGAAATCGCAGTGGCGGAAGCAAGGGGAATGGCAAAGGAACAAACAACAGAATTACAACAAGAACTGCATCCAATTTTAGGACAACAAATGAATCCAGGGTTAGCGAGCAACATGCAAGTCTGGACAATGAAGGGACAGCAAGGCCCCCAGTGCAGTGCTGGGGCTGTGGGGGGCTGCACTATGTCAAAAACTTCCCATAGCATAAGGGAACTGAACAATTATCCCAAATCCACGAAACCTCAATGGTTGGCGAAGTTGGACGTAGCGTACCAAGGATTAATGCATCTGTGGATGATCGACAGGTGGAATATCAACCAAACATGGTTGAATTTGAAGGTAAAATCTCAAACCTTACCATAGCTGTTTTAATTGACCCAGGGGCTACACTAAGTTATGTGAGTCCAAAGGTGGTGGAACATTGTAATTTACAACCTGTTAAATTCAAAAACCCATGGTTAGTACAATTAGCTACAGGAGCCAAGAGGCGAGTAATAGCCAAAGTCAATGACTGCTCTTTCACCATAGCTGGATAGCCAGTAATGGCTGATCTGAACGTGCTCCCCCTTGGTCCCTATGACATTCTAATTGGTATGGACTGGTTGGAAAGTCACTGGTCGTTAGTTGATTGCAAAACCAAGGTTATTTACTATAGAGATCAGCATGGAGCTAGAAAGAAAATGCAAGGAATTAAACGATAAGTGCAAGTCCGACCAATAACCACAACCCAACTAGCAAAATGTCTCTGAAAAGGGTGCCAGATTTATGCTATTCAAGTGGGTTATACGGATTCTAAGGATAAAACAACTACATTGGATAGTATCCCTGTAATACGAGAATTTGTAGATGTATTTCCAAAAGAGATTCCTGGACTACCGCCAAAAAGGAATATAGAATTTACCATTGAGTTGGTACCGAGCGCAGCCCCAATGTCACGAGCACCCTATAGAATGAGTGTGCCCGAACTAACAAAATTAAAAATGCAATTGCAAGAATTACTAGATAAAAACTATATTCGTCCCAGTGTGTCTCGATGGGGAGCCCCAGTATTATTTGTTAAGAAAAAAGACGGAACCTTTCATATGTGCATTGATTACCATCAGTTGAATAAGCTGACCATCAAAAACAAATATCCTTTACCTCGGATTGACGAACTGTTTGACCAAGTGAAAGGTGCAACAGTGTTCTATAAGATTGATCTGCGATCAGGTTACCACCAGATCCGAATTAAAGAGGAGGATATCGCTAAAACAGCTTTCAAAACAAGGTATGGTCATTATGAATTCGTGGTATTGCCTTTCAGGTTAACTAACGCCCCTGCAACTTTCATGTGTTTAATGAACAACATCTTTCATCAATATCTGGAACGATTCGTACTGATATTTATCGACGATATATTAATATACTCCCGCACCATAGAGGAACACCAGGAACATCTCAGAATGGTGCTACAGACCCTTCAAGAACACCAGTTATATGCTAAGTTTAGTAAATGTGATTTTTTCAAGGAAGAAATCTAGTACTTAGGCCACGTAATTACAAGGGATGGGATTGCAGTGGATCCAGAAAAGATAAAGGCCATAATGGAGTGGCCCGTACCAAAGGATGTAGCAGATATCCGGTTCTTCATGGGATTAGCCAGGTATTATAGAAGGTTTGTGGAAGGCTTCTCCAAAGTGGCTTTCCCTATCACTTCCTTGCAGAAAAAGGGGAGAGCATTCCAATGGACCCCAAACTTCCAGAAAAGCTTCGAGCGGTTGAAACAACTGCTCACCACAGTGCCCATTTTGAGTATAGTTGATTCTGATAAGGATTATGTGGTATGTAATGACGCAAGTAAAGAAGGATTGGGAGGAGTATTAATGCAAGAAGGTAAAGTGATTGCATATGAATCTCGAAAGTTAAAAGAGCACGAGCAGAAATACTCTGCTTATGATTTGGAGTTGGCTGCCGTCATACATGCCTTAAAAATGTGGCAGCATTATCTTATGAGCAGGAAGTTTCTGTTGCTGACCGACTACCACAATCTGACCAATTATTTTAGCCAGCCCACTTTAAACACTAGGCAAGCACGGTGGGTGGACTTCTTAAGCGGCTTTGATTTTGATATTAAACATTTGCAGGGAAAGGAAAACCAAGTGGTAGATGCCTTAAGTCGGAAGGTACAAAATTTGTACGAAATCTCCATCAGTGGATGGAAAAGTCCTTTTTGGGAAATTATAAGGAAAACAACAGAACAAGATGCTGAATATGAGCAAATAAAACAACAATTACAGCAGCCCACTAGCGGGAAAATTCAACAAGGATATGAGTTAGATGATGCAGGGATGATGTACTACAAGAAAAGGTTATATGTACCAAACCAAAACAGTATTAAAAATCTGATATTGGATGAATTCCACATCAGCCATTATGCGGGTCACCCGGGTTACCAGAAAATGATCACTGCAATTCGGAAAGATTATTTTTGGCCGGGAATGAAGAAGAACGTGGCTGAGTACTTGGCACAATGTTTAGAGTGCCAACAAATCAAAGCAAAACATCAACACCTAGCAGGATTGTTGCAACCATTACCTATTCCGGAATGGAAATGGGAAACCATTTCCATGGATTTTATCACTCGGTTGCCTAAGACAAAGAGGAACAACGATTCCATTATGGTGGTAGTAGACAAGTTGAGTAATGCTGCACATTTTATACCTGTGCAATCCACGTACAAGGCTGCTAAGATTGCTCATATTTTTATGCAGAATGTGTTCAAATTACATGGGCTTCCAAAGACAATAATTTCAAATCGTGATGTGAAATTCACATCAACCTTTTGGAAAACATTGTTTGCTGAATTCGAAACTCAGTTGAACTTCAGTACCGCATATCATCCTCAAACTGACGGACAGACAGAACGAGTGAACCAAGTGGTAGAGTATATGTTAAGGGCTTATGTAATGCAGCAACCTATGCTGTGGGAAGAATACTTACACCTGGTAGAATTCGCATATAACAATGGGTATCATACCTCGACGCAAATGAGTCCTTTTGAGGTTCTGTACAGTCGGAAATGTCGTACACCTTCAAGCTGGGGTGGACCCGAAGATAGAATGAGTTTAGGACCTGAAATGCTTAAGGAAATGGAAGATATGGTGAAAAGGGTACGTGCTAATTTGAAAGCTGCTCAAGACAGACAGAAAAATTTTGCTGACTGGAAAAGAAGGTTCAAAGAATACCAAGTTGGGGACCATGTTTATATGAGAATTCAAGTCAAAAAGAGTGCATTGCAGTGGAGCGGGTGTGCCAAATTGGCACCCCGATACTGTGGACCCTTCCAAGTCTTGGCAAGGATCGGACCAGTGGCTTACCAACTCGTCTTGCCGAGTCACATTCAGGTTCACAATGTTTTCCATGTTTCGGTATTAAAAAAATATGTCTATGACCCTAGGCATGTGATCAGATGGCAGGATATTCAGGTGGGAATTGTTGTTACAATAAACCTGACAAAGAATTATTTAAAAAAAAAACTAACTTAAAACGTTGTATGTTGCAGGTCGAACCAGAAGGAGAGGTCCTAGTCGAGCCACTGAGCATCCTCGACCGGAGAGAAGTACAGCTACGGAGACGAGCTATTACCCAAGTTAAGTTGCAGTGGCGACATTTTGGGCCTGAGGAGACCACTTGGGAAGATGAAGCACTAATGAAAAGGACCTATCCAGGACTATTCATGGCTGAGAGACATCGAGACGATGTCCAATCTCAGGGGGAGGAGATGTAATGACCCTGGAAAATTTATAAATAATTCTTCTGTTGTTACCACCATAGGTAAAAACATTGAACAAGGATTTTTTTTTTTTTTTTAAATGATTATAATATTATTAATTCAGAATTTGAGCATGGATTGAATAAATCAAATATGGTAACTTCTCATGGGGAAGTTGTTTTCTTTTCTTGATGATTTAAAGAAAACAGTTGCCAGCAGGAAGGGGAAAAAACCCCAACTATTTTTTCTTTCCTCCCATAGTAAAGATGGGGGAAAGGAAAAGGAACTGGGCTGTTGAAGAACAGACAAGAGCAGGCAAAAGAAAAGAGATCATGCTAAGTCTGGTGAAGACCAGATAGAACGAGCACAGATGGTGCACTACATTTGTTGAAGGCAGTGACCTGGCAAACAAGCTTGGGGGGAGATTCGGTCTTATTGACGAGTCTCGTGGATGGGAGGAAAAGACAAACAAGAAACCAGTTTTCCAAACTTTGGAGAAGTGTGGGAGACTGTAAGTGCAGAAGTACAGGTAAGTATAACTGCAGCTTTCATATTTCTAAAAATAAAAACTGTGTTATTAAAGAGCACCACTTTAGTGGTTAGATTATGTAGTCAGACTGCCTCTGTCGAGGGTTCTGATATAAAGGAGAAATTAGTTACATTCTGTACCTCTGTCGAGGTTCTGTTATAAAAGAAAAAAAAATTAGTTACATTCTGTTCAGGACTTGGACTTAAAACCCTGCTCTGAAAATAACATTGGGCTATTCAATTAAATCTGAGAGTAGGAGATTCCTTGGGTTTAAGGTGGCTACAGGTATTTGTTAGGACACCTGTAACCCCATAAAACCAGTAGCAGAACCTTGGAGAGAAATCTGTAGGGTTCATATTAAAGAAAGGAGAAACTAACTGTAAATATGTATCATCATCGAATTGAAAACTATAGGAAAATTTAGTAGAACTGTAATAAAGTAAGAGCAAAGATTGAAAGTTCTAGAAATAAATAAACTCAGTAATAGTAAATGAGTAAAGTAAAATCCTACTCTGTGAATAAGTGAATCAAACGAGTACCCTTCAAACTGAATTAAATATCATTATGATGAAACCAATACCGAATATAAACGATAAGCGATAGCATTAAGACGAATCCTGGTAATATACCTATTGAATATCATAGGAACAGAATGAAGACAGCGGAACCTCAAATCAGGTTACAAATGCCTTTAAAGAATGCACCATTAGACAGTCCCGAAAGTAATATATGGATATATGTACATTAAAATAAATTAAACCTGTCAATATGAAAAGAGATTTACGAACTTGGAGATCAGGTAAACACAATAATAGTCATCACTAGATGTTACGGTTACCTATACATACATTCACATTAGGGTAACAAAAATACAGTCAAACGCTGCCAAGATTCACCACCATTCGAAAAAAATATAACCAAGACATTCCAGTGTGCGGAACGCATATAAAACAAACACAACAAGAACCTACATACATATCGAATAGCACATTGGTAGAGTAAATAATATATAAATACCAGAGCAATCTATTCGATGTTTTCAATAAAAAGAATAAGAACATGCCGAGACCTGTTAAGTCCACTGAGTCATACAATGGACTCAGGGTTCAAAAACTCAGGAATCCATAACCCTTGTCGGTACAGAGAAGCACAAAAAGGGAATAAGCCATATATTATAATTACATTAAACTTGTTCCGAGAATGTGGAGTTGGGTTAAATCAAAAGACCAAAGAACTTATCGAAAACCTTTCCATGCAGAACAAAGAAATGATTCATAATTTATGTCCAGGAGTCCATACAACCAAAACTGATAATATTACATTCCAATAAACAAAGGACTGTTAGTCCTTAAATAAGACGCGAAATGCATCGTGACACATTCATAAAGGTTCATGAGGACAGAAGCCTCATTGAGTGACGACTATGGAAGGCTTTCATAACCGAGAAGATAATATAATCGAAAACATTCTTCCAACAGGAATCAAGGATCACATGGCAAAGAAATGAACAAGTATTGAGCCATTGAAACCAGCATCCTATCAAACAAAACCCTGGTGTAGTAAGAGTTCGGGATGAACTTACCGGGTTGGGTTAATCTTTATATTAGGATGGAAAATCCCACCGCTCCATAACCGCAGCGTCGAATCGCTCAAAGCCCTGCCAATGCATATCGTGAACACAAATTAGAAATTCATCCTTTACATTCACCAAACAATACTAAATCGATTCATGGGTAGCCATAAAAATTGTGCAAGAGATACCTGAATGGTTGAGTAGAGTTACAGGTTAGGTCGCTTGAAAGGCGCTCGGCTCGCCTTCAAGCAAAAGGCATGAGTAACCTCAGTTCGAGACTGTAGTCGATGGAACCCTCTGAGAGCCGAACTCTCTAGTTCGAAGCGGCATCGAAGGAACCCTTTGGAAGCAAACCTCGCACTCAACAAATGGAGACTGAAACCCTTAAGCGCTGCCATGTATAGTTAACCAGAGTGCTCACAACTGTTCGATGGAGGGAAAGGGTTTCCTCCGTCGATTAATCTGGAATCCGAGTACTTCACTCTAGCATTAATGCTGACAACTATCCCCAAAGATCGATATCCGAGTTAGAAGTAAAGCAGATCACAAAAAAGGTCTAGCTGTCAATCCCTCGGACAATTAAACAATTAATAAGTTGGAAACAATCCGCTCGTACCGCCAGCACTATACCATATGGTAAGTTAAGTCCAAGTGCCTAAAAACGGTAAAGCGTTATAAAGTTTGATGTGAGCAATGGTAAATTCACCATGAATGATCGGCACGATAATTGTACCATCCATTAATGTATAAATAAATAAAAAAATTATTACCAATACTTTTATGTATTTTTACTAAGGGAATGGGAGTTGTGACACTCCAGCTGGAATGACCCGCGTTCGAACAATTTCAGCAAGATCCAAACTTCGACTAAGGTAAAAGCAAGAATGATGCAAACAACATTATTACAATCGACATGGAAAACACATAACTTGCCGTTATGCAGCCAAGCCCTAGCTTTCTCTACACCATCACTCCGCCCTCCATAATCCAAGGAGGAATTCGTGAAGTTGTGAAATCATGGATAACTTCTCACTTATTGCCACCGTGGCCTTGTACTTTGCACTGTTAGGGTCTACCACCAAAGAGAAGGAGGAATTCACCGCCTAGCTATTCGGTTTGAGATATCCAATTTGGCTTTATGTATATTAATATAACTCAATGAACTCTACACATCCGTCCAGATCAGAGAGCACGAGGATACATACCAACCCATGGTCGGCAGTAAAAATAGCGGAGAGGAAACGTGATCATGACACTAATTTAATTTACGCCATCCGTGGGCGTTACTTGTCTATGGATCGTGTCACCCCACCCGGCAACATGCCAAACCAAGCCAAGGACAGTGGCATTTTATATAAAAAACAAGAACTCTGTTGCTTCTACCGACATGAAGCATTTAATAAGATTAGAGTCAGATTCAACCAGCACTGCAACTTGTCTCTGCACATGCAAATAGAAGGCACGGCAGCTAATTCACATTGTTTCAACTTAAAAATGTGATAAGAAGCGGGGCAATCCCATTTATTTATGATATTCCCACTTAATAATTTCCCTGCAATCTACATCACCAAATGCAAATGGTTGGAACAAAATATGGTTGGCCACAGCAAATGGTATCCAAAGAAAAGTCGGGCAGGAAGCCAAAGGAAGTATCAACATTAATTCTGTAACTCGACATCTCTTATTATGGGTCACGCCCATAAAGAGTGCATAAGGTGACCAGGGGACAAGATTACTCCATAGCGTTCCCTCCATGACATTCATAGCATTAATGACGATGCAATGATTATATTTTATAATGATCTTCAGAGAGTCTGTGGATGTCTATTAATAATGAGGATCAGAAGGGTCTGTTGTTCAATGGTAAGGAGTATGCGAATGCGCGGAAGAATTCTGCAAAATTTCTATTTTATATAAAATTTATTGGTGTAAGTTGAAATATTTTGTAATTGATACACCTTAATATATTATTAGTGACCTGCAGAAACAAAAATGTTAATGCTCTATAAAATATTTATATTTATATTAATATTGATTTTATCATAATTGCTGTATAGGTTCCAGATATAGTCACAGATGTCGCCAGTTTATGCACCAATAATAACGGATCCCGTTCCAGATTGGAATCAAGATCCAGAATCATATCTCCCCGTTGAATAGTCTCTCTAATATTTGTTTGATTAAACGTTTTGAAAAACTAAGATTGTGTACTTAACGGATCCCGTTCCAGATTGGAATCAAGATCCAGAATCATATCTCCCCGTCGAACAGTCTCTTTAATATTTGTTTGATTAAACGTTTTGAAAAACTAAGATTGTGTACTTTTATACCATTAGAATTTGTGATTTTAGCCCATTTTTTTTTAATTTCCAATAAAATTGGGTGAAAAATAAGATAAAAAAATATATATAATTGGATTAGATACTGTTTAAAAAACTTAAATTAACTCAAATTGATTTTAAAATTAATTTTTTTTTAATGTGTAATTTTCTTAATTATTTAATATAATGAAATTAATTGTACATATTTGTCTATTAGCTTTTCTACATAAACATGTTTTCTATTTTTTTATTGATCAAGCTCAACACATTTTTTGATTTCTTTTCATTCACATGTTTTCTATTTTTTTATTGATCAAGCTCAACACATTTTTGGATTTCTTTTCATTCACTCATACTTTTATGCTATTTTGGCTTCTCACTTTTTCCATATTTCAAAAATAGTGGTTCAGCCAACATTGTAATGACAAGAAAATTTGGCATTTCCATTTTCTAGACCACCCATTTTCAAGATTTTACAAGGGATTTTTTTCGTATTGGAGCAAGATAGCTGAAAATTAATGGATAAGAAATCATTGGGTGGTTCATGAGACAAACTGTGTAGATGTTAAGTTGTAACTATTTACGTTTTCGAAGCAGGGAAGGCATAACTAATACACGTTCAACCCCTAATACTAGCATAATACTAGTAAATTGGGTTGAACCAAAGCCTGTTGTACAACAAGACACTTTATATCCTGTAAGACACTTTGATACGCTCAGAGTTTGAGCTGGAAGAAGGTCCAGCTTCAGTGACTTGGTGACAATTCGGTGGGTATAACCCTCTAGCATATCATGTCGAACCACTGATATTTGAAGAAAGGTTCAGTGGGAGAAAGGCTTATGTACTGGAAATGGATAGGCTCCTAGGAGGAAGCACAAATCGAAGGAGATAAAACCTAAAACCAGTCCAAAAAGTTTCTATTTGAATCAAGAGGGGCTTCTTTTCCTGCACCTCTATTACTAGAGCAAGCAGCAAGCTAGAAAGATCAAAGAGAAAACGAACCATGGAAACCGCTCGCCATCTGCAGTCAAGAAAATGATGACTAGGTGAGAAGGAAATGTGAAATCGTTTAAAAAATGGCTCAGGAAAAATCCTTTCCATGTTTCACGTTGTTACTCGATAGAGGACGATGAAAATGAGGTAATGGATTTCGCTGGGATGAACATTGTTTGCCCCTACAGAGGAAATGACTTTTGTGTAAATATATAACTATTTTAATGACTATAAAATTTTATATGATTTTGCAGCTCATGCATAAATGCAATTACTTCTAATCGGTTTTATAAAATGAAACAAAGCAGTTTATATTGTGAATTTTTGGAAAATTCGGTGCCTTGAATGTTGGAGTCCCAAAATCCACAGGTGTTAGTAAACAGACACATCGCTAGATTTAAGCACATGCTACAAAACACACAGGGAGCATTGGATTATCCTTCTACACCGCCATTAACAGGGAGCCCAACAATCTCCCCCCCAATGCAAGCCAGGTGTGTTTCGAACTTGGGACCTTTGGCTCTGATGCCACTTGTTAGATCAGAGCATACTTTACACATAACGGATTTATACTCAAAGACACACAAATAGAGAAACAACAAGATTACTAAATCAGAAACAGCAAAATAGATAAAACAATCACTGGAAAACAAAAATCACTCTGCATTATGTAATAGGCTTGGACCTTGGCTTGCTTTCCTTAGCTAGAGAAATTACAAATTTATAGAGGGAGAAGAAGGATCTAGAATCCTGTATGTGATTCAGATAGAGATCTAGAATGATCCAGAAACTAATGGCGGTGTAGAAATATCTAGAATCCTGCATGTGATTCTAGAAACTACTAGCGGTGTAGAAGGATCTAGAATCCTGCATGAATTGGGCTTCACACTTAACATTCTCCCATTTGAAGCCAAATAAGAGTCATCAAGTCACACCGAGTCCTACCATGCCTCTACATAACTCGTGTTTATTTCGTGGTAGAATCTTAGTGAGCATATCAGCAGAGTTCTTATCTGTATGGATCTTTTCCAAAGATAACTATTCTTCCTCCAACACATGCCGGATCCAATGGTACCTTATGTCAATGTGCTTGGTTTTTGAATGAAATGCTTGTTTTTTTTCCAAGTGAATGGCACTCTGACTATCACAATATAACACATACTTGTCCTAATTTATTCCTATCTCTCCTAGAAATCGCTGCATCCACAACATCTCTTTACAAGCTTTTGTTGCAGCTATGTACTCTGCTTTTGTTGTAGAGAGGGCTACTATTCTTTTTAGCCTTGACACCTAAGATACTACTGCACCTGCAAATGTATATAAATACCCTGTAGTGGACTTTCTGGCATCCATATCTCCAGCCATATCCGCATTTGTAAATCCTTCAAGTACAGTCTCATCATGGCCAAAACATAAACAATAATGAATAGTACCCTTGAGTTACCTCAAAATCCATTTTACTGCTTGCCAATGTTGTTTGCCTGGATTGGCAAGGAACCTACTCACTACTCCCACTGGTCGTGTGCATACCATGGCATACATCAAACTGCCAATTGCTGAAGCATAAGGAATCTTGCTCATTTCTTCTTTCTCCTTGTCATCACTAGGACATAATTCAGTACTCAGCTTGAAGTGGGCTGCAAGGGGTGTACAACCTGGCTTGGCATCCTTCATATTAAACCTATCAAGCACCTTCTTGATATATTTTTCTTGTGACAACCACAACCTTTTGTTGGTCCCAAATCCTTCATTGCAAATTTGCTACCCAAATATTTCTTCAACCTATTGATCTTATTCTTATCATGCCCAACAATCAACATGTCATCCACACATAACAATAATATGATAAACTTTCCTTGATCATACCTCTTGATATAGACACAATGGTCAGCTTCAAACCTCTAAAAACCATGTTCCAATATGAATGAATCAAATTTCTTGTACCATTTTCGAGGTGCCTGTTTCAACCCATAAAGACTCGTCTTCAACCTACAAACAAGGCCTTCTTTGCCTTTTTCCATGAAGGAATGCAATTTTTACATCTGACTATTCACAGTCTAATTCTAAAGCAGCAACTAGACCAAGAATGACTCTAATGGATGACATTTTAACAACAGGTGAGAAAATTTCGGTGAAGTCAATACCTTCTTTTTGGGCAAAACCTTTTACCACTAGCCTTGCTTTATACCTCTGCTTCTTTTCGTCACCTTCATGCTTAATCCTGTACACCCATTTGTTTTGTAGAGCCTTTCTACCTTTTGGGAGGTTTACCAACTCCCAAGTTTTATTTTCCTACAAAGAGTTCATTTCTTCTTCCATTCTTTATTGTGCTCGACTTTACAAGCTTCTTGAAAACAATTAGGTTCACCTTCATCAGTCAACAAAATATAGTTTGAAGGAGGATACCTTTGTGATGGCTTATGAGGCCTAGAAGATCTGCGAACCAACTGTGGTGGTGCATTATCAGGTTGAATCTCCTGTAAAGGTTCTCACAAGATTCCTTCTTCTTGTTGTTCATCATTTTCCACTTGTTGTTCTTCATGGTCTTGAATTTGCTGTTCATTTTCTTGTATTGGTGGTATTTTTTCCTGCTGCTCTTCAAACCTGTCAATAACCTTCTTGACCTCCAACTCACCTATAGTCCTCTTGAACATTTCTGACTCATTAAATATAACATCCCTGCTTCTAATAAATTTATGTTTGACAGGATCCATAGACGATAACCAAAATTTTCACCGACATATCCCAAAAAAATGCATTTCAAAGATTTTTCATCTAGCTTAGTTCTATTTTCTTTGGGAATATGTATGAATGATTCACATCCAAAGATTTTCAAGTGAGAATAATTCAAATTCTTACCAGTCCAAACTTCTTCAGGGATACTGCCATCCAAGGCTATAGTTGGAGATTTATTTATGAGGTAGCAAGCGGCTTGACTGCTTCAGCCCAAAAATTCTTCTCGAAACCAGAATTGGACAGCATACTTCACACCTTTTCCATAATGGTGTGATTCATCCTTTCTGTGACACCATTCTATTGAGGAGTGCCAGGAATAGTCTTCTCATGCTTTATGCCAAACTTGTTACAATATTCCTTAAATGCATTTGAGCAATATTGTCCACCATTATCTGTTCTTAAACACTTTAGTAATTTGTTAGTCTCTCTTTCAACAACAACATGGAAATTTTGAAATATTCCAAACACTTTACTTTTATTTTTCATAGGATATGCCCAAACCTTCCTGGATGCATCATCTATAAATGTTACAAAATATGATACTCCTCATAATGATTTGATGTTAACAGGCCCAAACACATATGAGTGTACCAATTCTAACACATTTTTCTTTTTTTCATGGCCACCTCTAAGGAATGAAACCCTTCTTTGTCTACCATACATACAATGCTCACAAAGATCAAGATTGTAGGATTTCAAACCTGGCAATAAATTTTTACCAACAAGGATTTTTAAGCCTTCTCATTCATGTTACCCAAACACTTATGCCATAGATCTGCTGAATTTCCTTCTTTTGTTACAACAGCTAAATATGATTTTCTTATCAGTGCCTTCAATGTGTATAATGTTCCTATCTTGGATCCTTGATCATGTGATTGATTGGTTTGTATTGTAGGTGGAACCAAAGGGAGAATTCTAGCTAGAGCCATAGTGAATTTTGCAGTGGAAATAGCTCATTCTCTGGAACCAAGCAATAGAGAAAGTTAAAGTGTAGTGGAAGCACTTTGGTCATAATGAAGCTACATAGGAGATGGCTTATTAGATACAGGCTTTATTTGCTAGTTGAGAAGATGTGTTGGTTTATGCATTTTGGTTATATATTTTATATATGCATATGTGTATTGTAAATACTGCAATGAGTTGTGTTATAAATCTCTAATAAGTATTACATTATAAATACTATAAGCTCTCTTATAAATCTCCAATAAGTTGTATGGTGTTCATGGTTTCAACAGCTTGGTATGATGTAAGTGTTGCACTGAGTTATGTTACAAAGCTCCATGGGAAACATGTTTTTCTAGTTATAAGAATCATAGAACATTGATGATGGTGTTCCCCTAAGGGGGAGGGGTTTGTAATAGCCCCTAGTTAATTTTCATGTAAATAAAATAAGACCAAGGTCATGGGACACATATTCCAAGTTGAATGGTGGGAAAACATTATAGCGGGAATCACTTGTGGATTAGTAATGGCTATGGAAATTGGCAAATGCAAAGAGGAAATAAATGAAATTTAATTATGATAAATAAAGGAAAAAAGGAAGGTGAAGAGACACAAATTTTCATGCAAAGGAAATTAGAGGAAAAATGAAAGAAAATAAATAAAAAAGGGAGATCAATGATAAAAAGGCATCAGAGAATCAATTATTAGCTTTTTGATAATTTTTAGTTGAGCACACTCTCATTCTCTCATACTCTTGCACACTTAGAGTATTCTTGGAGCATTCAAGAATTCACTTGGATTGGAGAAAGAAAGCAAAGGAAAGCAAGGGAGCATAAGGAGACAATTGGAACAACAACTACAACATGGATACTTTGTAGTTATCATGTTGCATGTGTGATTTCGTTGTTGATTTTTGGATGCATGGTATATGCATGTGGTTATTTGGTTATGTTTTGTCATTGGTATGGATATTTTTATGAATTGACAGTGGTTTCAACCTTGCCTTGCCATTTCTTGGATAGCCCTAGTGTTGTGGTTTTCCCACTTATATTTCTGATTGATTCTTAGGTACCCTATGGTTGTGGGTTGGAACAAACACTCTGGAGCCCTATTTTTTTTTTGGTTAAGTTACTAGTTCCTAGAGCCTATAGGTTGGGAAAAACACTATGGAGCCTTGTGGGTTGAGTTACTAGTCCCTAGAGTCACATATTGGGACAAATTCTCTAGAGACTTGAATTAGCTAAGGGTTGAGTTACTAATTCCTGGAGCCCTGGAAGGCTTGGATGGGGACTAATCTTGTTGATGTTAGTGATTTCTAGACTATATATGTGAGATCACTATGGTTGAGGGTTGAGTTGGTTTGGCCTTTGGAAGCCCTGTTTGGTTCTTTTTGGGTTAACCCTTATGATCCCACATTCATGTTTGGAATATGGGGCAGGGGTGATTGGATGAAAGAGAGATTTGGTTAATCCCAACTATGGTTGGGTGGTACATGGAAGTCCTTAACTTGGTTGACATTTTCATATGCCAATGAGAGATATTTTCCTCTCGTGATCTATGAGCACTTGTATTGGCTATCATGTTGACATTATGATTGATTTGGTATGGTTTATATTCTATTTACATGCTAGTTATATGCATGGTTATATGATGTGATCTAGTTATGGATATTGTTCATGATTTGTTAAGTTATTGAATGGTTGATGAATGCATGGGATAATAAGTGTGGTTGTAGCTAGCTAGAGAAGGCATTGATCCTTCTTGGTGATTTTTTAGATGAAGTTCAAAATTTTATAATCAGATATGCATTCATGACTTGTAGCTTCATTAGATAAATTTTGAGGTCTAAAATGGGCCCCCTAAGGAATATTATAAAATAATGGTGAACAATAAAATAAGATTGGATTACCTCATCAAGTTTTGGAGGGGAAAAAAAAAACTACCATTTCAACTCATATTTTCAACTTATATCCCCATAATTTCACTCAACTTTTGCTCGAGAGCACTCGTTGGATGTAGAATTAATTTTTCATCCAAGGAGTACCAATATTGCATACTTTCAATGGACCCTATTACATGAAAAATGTGAAATACATGAAAAAACGTGATTGCAATCATGGTTTTCATGTATTTCACATTTTTTGTGTAATAGGGTCCATTTAAAGTATGCAACATGGGTACTCATTGGATGAAAAATTAAACAATGCATCCAATGAGTGCTCCCACTCGAAATTTGAGTAAAATCACAAGGATAAAAGTTGAAAATACGAGTTGAAAAAATATTTTTTTTTAATTTTTATATTTTTACCATTTTACCATTTTACTAAAAAAATGGTGAGCCATCACCCATGTTTGACATCATTATGTTGAATCTTACTGGTTCTTATAAAGTTGATTTTTTTTAGACCCATTTTTTACCTCAAAATTTCTCTAATGATATGTTTGTCATATGTTTGATGAAATGCCTATCTTGCATTAGGCATATCTAGGTCAAGATATTGCTTAATGTTTTTTATTGTTTAACATCATTATCATTATTGATATGATTTTGGAAAGGTATATGAAGTTCTAGGCAGTGGTCTGGAGGCTTTCCTGAAAAAGTGGCGTAGATCTCACGACTGTATTCACTAAATTGAGGAAATCGGGTCATAACCACATGCAAGGAGGCTTATGAGTGCAGTTATAGCATCCCAATTGTATGCATGTAGTCTTGTGGGTGCAATTGGAGGGTAAACTATATGAAAATGCATTCTATCTCAGGGATTGAGCACCTGGGGTGGTTTACAAGCTCTTGAGTGGTCTATAGTTCCTGAGGGATGTCATTTTGTTGTCGGTTTGTTGACCCCACTTCCATAACTAGAACTTGGAGGTCAATTCATATCATGGTGACACTTAGCTCATGTTTACCCTATAGAGCTTGTAAAAGTGGGTAAATGTGGGAGGAGATGTTATAACTTTCTACAGAAAGGAATTGAAGTTATGGAAAATCTTGCAACTTATACAAGAGCTTCAAATGTGAGAAGAGACATATCATCATTAGATAAGTAGCAAGGGATATTCTCTACAAGATATTTAGTTGCAAGAATAGAAAGAATAATAGTAGCAGTAACAAGAGGAGGCTCCTTGTTTGGATCAACAGTAGAGACAAACTCATCAATCCCTGGAAGATCAGATCTCCCCCTTGGGTTCTCATGGCTTGGACGCTCAAATATTTCCTTGAGAACATTCAAATAAGTCATTTTATTTATAGCAAAGAGCTTGGGGAGTTTATCCAGAACCCATGATAAATAAAACCAAATCTCACATACCACTGACAATCCCCATAGCCACATTACATCATTATTGGGATGGTGAATCTGCCAATGAGAAAGAAACAAAGTGCTAAATATGGATTATAATCAATAATTTGCAAACAAAAGAAGCAAAATCACGGAGTTGCAGAATATTGGAAAAACAATGTAGGACTATTATTATCATTTTATTTTTATGATATGATGAAACCTAGCTTGATCTATGGAAAATATTCTCTCATAATCAAAAGTCAAGTTTAATTAATCTGTAAATAAGTACAAGCAAAATCATGAGTTTGTAGGATAATAAAACTAGCATTTTCACCACATGCTGCAAAGGAAACACCATAAGACATAAATATAAGAAAAAACTGACATATACAAGGAGAGTTATGACATATACATTTAATTTTAAATATTAGTGATAAAGTTATGTTGTTTGAAAGTGGTATAAGAATAACTGAATGCTTCGATTTGGTGCAATATCTCTATAACATCCATATGTATGATAAGTCCATTAAAATAAATATTAGAGTAAATGTAAGAATTAATTACATAAAAGTGAACTACAATATTAAATATAAGAAAAAAAACTTAAATATACAAGGAGATTCATGGCATATGAAATATACATTTAAAATTAAATAATAATGATAAATTTATATTGTTTGACTATTAATTGTTGAATGTAGCAGGTTTTCTGAAAAAAACTTTCCATTTTTCAAACAAATTATTTATCTTTGAGAATTTGAGTCAAAATTTTAAGATCCTCTTTGAAATCCTTTTGGTCCATTTTTAAAAAAATATCAACAAATCAATTTATTAATGCTAAGTGTGGATGACCCAACACATGTTGGGATCCATTGATATGGGACTTCATTCTATCATCCTATCTTTTTTTGAGATTAAGAGTGGAATTTCTAACTATTGAGCAATGTTCTATCCCCACTTTGAGAAACAAATTGAGACACTATCTATGAAGTTCGATTCAGAAGGGCATCGACATGTTGTGAATCACTGGAATATTTTGTGAATTTGCTAAAGAAACTCTCAATGGGAATTTTGAAGTAATACCACAAAAACCAGAGATGGGATTTTAAGGAGAATTCTTGAAAGGAAAGATTGCAATCAAATTAGAACTGCAGAACCCTAAAAACCCTTATAGCAGTCTTTGATACCAATTGGTACCTTCTCGCAACTGAAAATTTGAATGCAATGAAAAAGCTAAAAACCAAAGCAAGAAAACACTTGTAAAATGTACACTCTATTAGAATGGAGGCTTTGGTAGAGAAAGACGAAGTTATTAATTTCTGGTTTATTAGACAGTAAAAAAATTTCACCAATGCATTTCATTTTTAGTGAACTCTTCAATCATCGATAGGGAAAATGAGTCTTCACACATTGCTATTGTTATTCCATTTGCTGTCATGATGAGCGAAGAGTTCACTTCCATGCTTACATAGTGATAAACCAAGAAACTAATAGCACACTACACAATTTATTAACAAAAATTGGTCTGTACAAGTTTAGTACAAGTGTCGTGTATAAATTGCACAAACAATAATCACCTGGCAGTGAAACATTAATAATAATTTATCTTGAGACATATAGCTTTGGATGTGAAAGGCTCATATCTCATGGTGTGTATCCATAAAAAATTAATATTAATGCTGCATTGCTAAATGCTTATTATTTAAGCAAACAATAAGCACAAGTAGCAGAGATTAATGGCAGCATATCCATAGTTGGATCTTTGTGCATATACATCCAACTGTGTATATATGGACAATATTCCCATGAATGCTCTGTTGCTAGTGATTATTGTTTTCTTATCATTTTTCAAAATAAATATAAAACTAATATGTGCAAGGAAAGCTAGGATGAGAAGAGACTCAAGATTGGATGACAAGAGAACTAACACTAGGTAAGTAGAAGAAATGATAAGGATTTATTACATTATCCATTTTCCATTTGTGGAAATATACACACTTTTGACTTGGGATATGAAGATTAATAAATACCCTATTTGTTGGAGGTGCCTTAGAGAGAGCCAAACCTTTCCAAGAGCGGATCTATGAAATAGGGCATCCATTGGTGGTCATTAGGGGTAATTATCAACAGCGAATGATAGAGAGGCAAGAGAGTAACAGACAAAAATGGGCTTCGGAAGTATGTCGAAACATTGAAACCAAAATTTTGAGGAAAGCAACATTATTAAATAGCAGTCCTTCAATATATTGTATAATATTAAGATTCAATTGTTTGGTGTAAGACATTAAGCATTGAAAGCAAACTTTTTTTGATATAGGAAAATAGTAGTAAGAAAAACTTAGTTTTAGATTAATTATAGTGCTGCAAACCTTTGTAGCTTTTCTATCACATTTCCCTTAGATGGGGAAGATGGAGAGTATAAATGTTCAATTTTTGCGCACCACCAAACTGGGTAAAATGTAGGGTTTGATTTGCAATATACAAAATAGCAAGGGAAATATTACTCAGCAAGTGGTCTTCTTTATTTGATTATAAAAATTTGATAACTTCGATTATACAAAGTCGATCACCAACTACATAAGGCAAATGGCTATACTTATCCAATCCGCCTCAATCTTTTAGCAAGTACCAACAACCATTTTTATCAAAGAATGCATTGTTGTTATATCGATCAGAATAGAAATTGTAAAGTTACAAAATCATGAAAAAATACTTCAAATGAAGGGACAACTGCATTTTTGGTCACTGAAGAAAATCTCTGACGACATTAACACCCCCTCAAAAAAATATCGTAATTTATTATCTTAACACTCTAGAATTGACTCCCTATCAAGTTGGACTGTCTTCGTAGTGCATGGCAACCAAAACATGGAGCATTTATTTACTAAAGAAATCTCAATACGATGACATGGATCATACATATTCTCATCTCTCAAGGCTTGTAATATAGCTTCTATTGATGCTTCCCTGCATTAAGAGGTTAAAATTGCTCCAGTCAATCCTTTCTCAAATGTATAATATAAATTATTTCCCATTCCAAGATTTCAAAAATTATAAACTTTGATCATGTTAAGGGGAAAGGGAATCAAATGTGCCATTGACACTTTTGCAAGACAACTTTTTTGGATATGACATTCGTAACAAGATTGTTCTACACTGAAACCTTACAAGCAAACATAAAATTATTACCTTTTTATAAGGATATTGTACAGTGTTAAGAATGGGACATAGCTCACCATGAACCACCTCCTTTTTCCTCTCTAGGTGTATGACACTTAAACTTGGTTAGCAAAGCAATTCATAGAATGCTTCCATGGCTGATACACCCGATCTTATAAAAAACAGAAAGTAGCCATTCATGTTTCTGCAATGTGGAATTTGATACTACATTTCCAACCATAAATACTCTACCATCTATGGATTATGAACTTACTTATCATGCCAACGACTGCTAAAAATCTTATGGGTTGTGAATTTTCTAAAGAAACACTCGATGAGAATTTTGAAGTAATACCACAAAAACCAGAGATTGGATTTTAAGGAGAATTCTTGAAAGGAAGGATTGCAATCAAATTAGCACTGCATAACCCTAAAAGCCCTTATAGCGGTCTCTGATACCAATTGGTACCTTCTCATAACTGAAACTTTGAATGAAATGAAAAAATTAAAAACCAAAGAAAGAAAACACTAGTAAAATGTACACTCTATTAGAATGGAGGCTTTGGTAGAGAAAGATGATGTTATTAATTTCTGGTTTATTAGACAGTGAAAATTTTTCACCAATGCTTTTTGTTTTTAGTGAAATATTCAATCATTGGCAGGGAAAATGAGTCTTTACACATTTCTATTGTTATTGCATTAGCCCTCATGATGAGTGAAGAGTTCACTTCCATGCTTACACAGTAATAAACCCAGAAACCAACAGCACACTACACAATCTATGAACATAAATTGGCCTGTACAATATTAGTATAAGTGTAATGTATAACTTGGGCAAACAATAATCACCTGGAAGTGAAACATTAATAGTAATTTATCTTGAGACATACATCTTTGGATGTCAAAGGTTCATATCTCATGGCGTGTATCCAGAAAAAATTACTATTAATGCTGCACTACTCAGTGCTTATTGTTTAAGTAAACAATAAGCACAGGTAGTAGAGATTAATGGCATTATATCCATAGTTGGATCTTTATGCATATACATCCAACTATGTATATATGGACAATATTCCCATGAATTCTATGTTGCTGGTGATTATTGCTTGCTTATCATTTTTCAAAATAAATATAAAACTAATTTGTTCAAGGAAATCTAGGATGAGAGGAAGACTCAAGCTTGGATGAAAAGAGAACTAACACTGGGGAAGTAGAAGAAATGCTAAGGATTTATTACATTATCGACTTTCCATTTGTGGAACTATACAAACTTTTGACTTGGGCTATAAGGATTAATCAAGTACGTTGTTTGTTGGAGGTGCCTTAGAGAGAGCCACACCTTTCCAAGAGGGGATCTATAAACTAGGGCATCCATTGGTGGTCGTTGGGGGTAATTTTCAACAACGAATGAAAAGCAATGCAGGAGAGTAACTAACACAAATGGGCTACAGAAGTATGCTGAAACATTGACAACAAAATTTTGAGGAAAGTAATAATATTAAATAGCAGTCCTTCAATATATTGTATAATATTAAGATTCAATTGTTTGGCGTAAGACATCAAGAAATGAAAGCAAATTTTTTTCCATATACGAAAATAGCAGTAAGAAAAACATAGTTTTAGATTACTTATAGTGTTGCAAAGCTCTGTAGCTTTTATGTCACATTTCCCTTAGGTGGGGAAGATGGAGATTATAAATGTTCAATTTATGAGCACCAGTAAACTGGGTAAAACGTAGGGTTTGATTTGCAATATACAAAATAGCAAGGGAAATATTACTCAGCAAGTGATCTTATTGGATTATAAAAAATTGATAATTTTGATTATACAAAATTGATCACCAACTACATAAGGCAAATGTCTGTGCTTATCCAATCTACCTAAATCTTTTAGCAAGTACCAACAACCATTTTTATCCAAGAATGCATTGTTGTTCTATCGATTAGAACATCAACTATGCAGTTACATAATCATGACAAAATACTTCAAATGAAGGGACAACTCTATTTTTGGTCACTAAAGAAAATCTCTGACAACATTAACGCCCTCTCAAAAAAATATCATAATTTATTATCTTAACACTCTAGAATTAACTGCCTGTCAAGTTGGACTGCCTTCGAAGTGCATGGAAACTGAAGCATGGAGCATTTATTTACTAAAGCAAGCTCAATACGATGACGTGGACTATACATATTCTAATCTCTAAAGGCTTGTAATATAGCTTCTGTTGATGCTTCCATGCATTAAGAGTTTAAAATTCTTCTAGTCAATCCTTTCTCAAATGTAGAATATAAATTTTTTCCCATGCCAAGATTTCAAAAATTATAAATTTTGATCATGTTTAGGAAAAGGGAATCAGATGTCCTATTGACACTTTCACAAGACAACTTTTTTTGATATGACATTCATAACAAGATTGTTCTACACTGAAACCTTACAAGAAAACGAAAAATTATTACCTTTTTATAAGGATATTGTATAGAATCTTAAGAATGGGACATAGCTCCACAAGAACCACCTCCTTTTTCCTCTCTAGGTGCATGACACTTAAAATCGGTTGGAAAAGCAATTCATAGAATGCTTCCATGGCTGATAAACCCTATATTATCAAAAACAGAAAGTAGCCATTCATGTGTCTGCAATATGGAATTTCATATTGCATTTCCAAGCATAAATACTCTGCCATATTTGGATTATGAACTTAATTTTAAAGCATGCCAAGGACTACTAAAAAGCTTATGGGTTGTGAATTTTATAAAGAAGCTCTCGATGGGAATTTTGAAGTAATACCACAAAAACCAGAGATGGGATTTTAAGGAGAATTCTTGAAAGGAAATATTACAATCAAATTGGAACTGCAGAACCCTAAAAGCCCTTATAGCAGTCTTGAATACCAATTGGTACCTTCTCATAGCTGAAACTTTGAATGTAATGAAAAAACTAAAAACAAAAGAAAGAAAACACTTGTAAAATGTAAACTCTATTAGAATGGAGGCTTTGGCAGAGAAAGATGATGTTATTAATTTCTGGTTGATTAGATAATAAAAAAGTTTCACCAATGCATTTCGTGTTTACTGAATTCTTCAATCATCGATAGAGAAAATGAGTCTTCACACATTGCTATTGTTATTCCATTTTTCCTCATGATGAGTGAAGAGTTCACTTCCATGCTTACACAATGATAAACCCAGAAAGCAATAGCACACAACATAATCTATTAACATAAATTTGTCTTTACAATATTAGTACAAGTGTCATGTATAACTTGTGCAAACAATAATCACCTCGCAGTGAAACATTAATAGTAATTTATCTTGAGACATACAACTTTGGTTGCAAAGGGCTCATATCTCATGGTGTGTATCCAAAAAAATTTACTATTAATGCTGCATTGCTTCGTGCTTATTGTTTAAGCAAACAATAAGCACAAGTAGCATAGATTAATGGCAGTATATCCATGGTTGGATCTTTGTGTATATATGGACAATAATACCATGAATGCTCTTTTGCTGGTGATTATTTTTTTCTTATCATTTTTCAAAATAAATATAAAACCAATTTGTGCAAGGAAAGCTAGGCTGAGAATAAGACTCAAGCTTGGATGACAAGAGAAATAACACTCAGGAAGTAGAAGAAATGTTAAGGATTATTACATTATCCACTTTCCATTTGTGGAACTATACACACTTTTTACTTGGGCTATGAAGATTAATCAAATACCTTGTTTGTTGGATGTGCCTTAGAGAGAGCCACACCTTTCCAGGAGGGATCTATAAAATAGGGAATCCATTGGTGGTCATTGGGGTAATTGTCAACAATGACTGGTAGAGAAGGCAGGAGAGTAACGAACACAAATGGGCTTCGGAAGTATGCCCAAACATTGACACCAAAACTTTGAGGAAAGAAACATTATTAAATAGTAGTCCTTCAATATATTGTATAATATAAAGATTCAATTGTTTGGTGTAAGACATTAAGCATTGAAAGCAAACATTTTTCCATATAGGAAAGTGGCAGTAAGAAAAACTTAGTTTTAGATAACTTATAGTGTTGAAAACCTTTGTAGCTTTTCTGTCACATTTCCCTTATATGGGGAAGATGGAAAGTATAAATGTTCAATTTCTGCACACTAGTAAACTGGGTAAAATGTAGGGTTTGATCTGCAATATACAAAATAGCAAGGGAAATATTACTCAACAAGTGGTCTTCCTTATTTGATTATAAACAATTGATAACTTCGACTATACAAAACTTATCACCAAATACGTAAGGTAGATGCCTATACTTACCCAATCTGCCTAAATCTTTTAGCCAATACCAACAACCATTTTTATCCAAGACTGCATTATTGTTTTATCGATCAGAACAGTAATTGTGCAGTTACACAATCATGACAAAATACTTCAAATGAAGGGAAAACTATATTTTTGGTCATTGAAGAAAATATTTGATAACATTAACACCCCCTCATAAAATATCGTAATTTATTATCTTAACACTATGGTTTACTCCATGTCAAGTTGGACTGTCTTCGAGTGCATGGTAACTGAAGCATGGAGCATTTATTTACTGAAGCAATCTCAATACGATGACATGGATCATACATATTCTCATCTCTCAAGGCTTGTAATAGCTTTTGCTAATGCTTCCCTCCATTAAGAGGTTAAAATTGCTCCAGTCAATCTTTTCTCAAATGTAGAATATAAATTATTGCCCGTGCCAAGATTTCAAAACTTATACACTTTAATCATGTTTAGGGGAAAGGGAATCAGATGTCCTATTGACACTTTTGCAAGACAACCTTTTTGGATATGACATTCAAAAGAAGATTGTTCTACACTGAAACCTTACAAGCAAACGAAAAATTATTACCTTTTTATAAGGATATTGTATAGACTCTTAAGAATGGGACATAGCTCCACAGAAGCCACCTCCTTTTTCCTCTCTCGGTGCACGACACTTAAAATTCATTGGAAAAGAAATTCATAGAATGCTTCCATGGTTGATACACCCTATATTATAAAAAATAGAAAGTATCCATTCATGTTTCTGCAATATGGAATTTGATACTACATTTCCACCCATAAATACTCTCCCATCTTTGGATTATGAACTTACTTTTTAAAGCATGCCAAGGAATGCTAAAAAGCTTATGGTTTGTGAATTTGCTAAAGAAATTCTCGATGGGAATTTTGAAGTAATAGCACAGAAACCAGAGATGGGATTTTAAGGAGATTTCTTGAAAGGAAGGGTTGCAACCAAATTAGAACTGCAGAACCCTAAAATCCCTTATAGCACTCTCTGATACCAATTGGTACCTTCTCATAGCGAAAAAATTGAATGCAATGAAAAAAATAAAAACCAGAGCAAGGGAACACTTGTAAAAAGTACACTTTTTTAGAATGGAGGCTTTGGCAGAGAAAGATGATGCTATTAATTTCTGGTTTATCAGACGATAAAAAAATTTCACCAATGCATTTCGTTTTTAGTGAACTCTTCAATCATCGGTAGGGAAATGAGTCTTCACACATTGTTGTTGTTATTCCATTTTCCCTCATGATGAGTGAAGAGTTCACTTCCGTGATTACACATTGGTAAACCCAGAAACCAATAGCACACTGCACAATCTATTAACAAAAATTGGTTTGTACAAGATTAGTACAAGTGTCATGTATAACTTTTGCAAACAATAATCACCTCGTAGTGGAACATTAATAGTAATTTATCTTGAGACATACAACTTTGGATGTGAAAGGCTCATATCTCATGGTGTGTATCTAGAAAAAATTTCTATTAATGTTGCATTGCTCAGTGCTTATTATTTAAGCAAACAATAAGCACAAGTAGTAGAGATTAATGGCAGTATATCCATAGTTGGATCTTTGTGCATATATATCCAACTATGTATATATGGACAATATTACCATGAATGCTCTGTCGTTGGTGATTATTGTTTTCTTATCATTTTTCAACATAATATAAAACTAATCTCTACAAGGAAAGATGGGATGAGAAGAAGACTCAAGCTTGGATGACAAGAGAACTAACACTGGGGAAGTAGAAGAAACGCTAAGGATTTATTACATTATCCACTTTCCATTTGTGGAACTATACACACCTTTGACTTGGGCTATGAAGATTAATCAAATACCCTGTTTGTTGGAGGTGCCTTAGAGAGAGCCACACCTTTCCAAGAGGGGATCTATAAAATAGGTCATCCATTGGTGGTCATTGGGGGTAATTTTCAACAACAAATGACAAAGAAGATAGGAGAGTAAAGAAAACAAATGGGCTTCGGAAGTATGCCGAATCATTTGACACTAAAATTGCGAGGAAAGAAACATTATTAAATAATAGTCCTTCAATATATTCTATAATATTAAGATTCAATTGTTTGGTGTAAGAAATTAAGCATTGAAAGCATAATTTTTTCCATATAGGAAAATAACAGCGAGAAAAACTTAGTTTTAGATTCCTTATAGTGCTAAAAACCTCTGTAGATTTTCTATCACATTTCCCTTAGATGGGGAAGATGAAGAGTATAAATGTTCAATTTATGCTAGGGTTTGATTTGCAATATAGAAAATAGCAAGGGAAATATTACTCAGCAAGTGTTCTTCCTTATTTGATTATAAACAATTGATAACTTTGATTATACACAATTGATCACCAACTACATAAGGAAAAGGCCTATTCTTACCCAATCTGCCTAAATCTTTTAGCAAGTACCAACAACCATTTTTATCCTTGAATGCATTGTTGTTCTATCGATCAGAACAACAATTGTGAAGTTACGAAATCATGACAAAATAATTCAAATGAAGGGACAATTGTATTTTTGGTCACTAAAGAAAATCTATGACGACATTAACACCCCTTCACAAAATATCGTAATTTATTATCTTAACACTCTCGAATTGACTCCCTGTCAAGTTGGACTGTCTTCAGAGTGCATGGAAATTGAAACATGGGGCATTTATTTACTGAAGAAATCTCAATAGGGTGATGCGGATAATGCATATTCTCATCTCTCAAGGCTTGTAATATAGCTTTTGTTGATGCATCCTTGCATTTAGAGGTTAAAATTGCTCCAACGAATCCTTTCTCAATTGTAGAATATAAATTATTGTCCATGCCAAGATTTCAAAAATTATAACCTTTGATCATGTTTAGGGGAAAGGGAATCAAATGTCCTATTGACACTTTTCAAAGGCAATGATTTTGGATATGACATTCGTAACAAGATTGTTCTACACTGAAACCTTACGAGCAAACAAAAAATTATTACCTTTTTATAAGGACATTGTACAGAGTCTTAAGAATGGGACATAGATCCATAGGAACTGCCTCCTTTTTTCTCTTTGGGTGCATGACACTTAAACTTGGTTGGAAAAGTAATTCATTGAATTATTCCACGACTGATACACCGTATATTACAAAAAATAGAAAGTAGTCATTCATGTTTCTATAATATGGAATTTAATACTGCATTTCCATCCATAAATACTCTGCCATGTTTGGATTATGAACTTACTTTTAAAGCATGCGAAGAACTTCTAAAAAGATTATGGTTCTCCTTTGAAGCTTTCCAAAATTAGTTTTCCCACTTCGTGGTTTCTATGTCTCATTTAAACTATGAAACATGTATTGTGGCAATAAATAAAAGAGAAAAAGAAAAATATTGCGTGAGCTCAAAATTGGATTTAAACCTGTATCATTCCTTTTCCTTGTATGTTGTCCCCCATGCCTGTTCTAATTTATCCCTTTGCAATTCATTGACCATGCCACACATTTCATCCCTTCAGCAGTGTAACATATGTATCAGCCAGAAGTGGGCCTATCAATTTCTCAGGCTCTTCGACCAACAAATGTGTTATATAGATCATCTTTGATGTGAAGTGAGAAAAATAGATAGACTTGCTTGTAGCACTCTCATTTGTCAAAGATGAAACCATGCTTGTAGAAGAGCTAAAAAGTATTAACATAGTTTGAACATGAACTGTGAAACATTAATTCTTCACTATTTAATGGTTTAAGAGAAAATTACAAACAAGAATGATAACAACTTAAGGAATAATAAATGCCTATGAAAAAATTTGTATGTTTATGAAATGCTATGAGATGTGAGTGGCAACACTCAATCACTATTATTGGTCATGGTAGCCAAAATCCAAAACTTAATCTAAAACCATTGAAACTATAAAAAAATTGTCACAATAAATGAATGAAATGAAACCCTTACCTCCTTGCGGGTTGGTCTCGTTACACCTTGAATTCGCCCAGTTGTTGAAACCCTCATTTAAAAATTAAAGAGAATGTCTATAAGAGGAGTAGGCTAGCCTCATTACACTATGAATTCAGCCAGCTGAATAAAACCCTCATTTAGAAATTAAATAGAATGGTGTCTAGAAGAGGAGTTAGGGGAGTATTTAGACCACCCATTGGGATGCTATATGGAAGGGGTAACCCACCAATAAACCCTGGATGATCTTTCTTCCCTATGATCTGGTCTAGTTGTGTCATTGCTGTGACTAGAAAGGGCTTGCACTAATATAGAGTTCGCAACAGTGTTTTGATGAGAGTGTCTCTTGGTGTTGCAGTTACATGAAGAGAAAGCAGGAACTGTCGAGCGAGTACGGGAAAACAGGAATTGCCGAGCGAGTCCCATGTTGTTCTAGTTACATGAAGGGAAAGCAGGAACTACTGAGCAAGTCCAGGAAAGTAGGAATTTCCAAGCGAGTCCCATGGTGTTGTAGTTACATGAAAGGAAAGCAGGAATCGCCGAGTGAGTCCGCGAAAGCAGGAACTGTCGAGTGAGTCCCAACCATCACTAACCAATTCAAATCAATGGGTGAGGATAATCTAATCATCTAACAAAGGATAGAAGGGTGCAAAGCGATGACAAAAAGGTAGTTGGGGGAGTTGATTTCAGAGGGGAATGCCTTATGTCATAAAAACAATAAAATGGTTATTATTACTACTATATTTTTATCATTAGTAGAGACCTAACTTAGAGAATAGGAATCATGTCATGTTCTCTCATGTTTAAGATAATTTTCAATCAAACTTATCAAATTGCCAAGAATTTGTTTATGAAATTGAAAAGATCAGGTATGAAGCTTCTTAATCAGTTTTGCTTCTTATGAAGCTTCTCATGAATTAATATAGACAAGAGGCTAGAAATTACGTATAAGGGTTGCGAATACCAACGAGGATTGAAACCTTAATTGAGATTGAATATGCGTAACTTGACTCGTCTTTGCATATTTGAGACACTAAAAATTTTATATGCCAAATCTGAAATCTGAAAGTTTGTTGTCTAATAGAAATGTAGTTTAGGGGCAGTGTTTGTATAATCACTTATATTTATCTCAACATTCCATTAAATATTTAAATAGTTCAAACCTAGAGATGCGGAAAGTGAACAAATAATAGAAAAATGAACACAATATTTCGAGGGTTGGGGGTATATTAATATAGACACCTTTGCCTACCTTGCAACACATGAAATTTTGCATGTGAGATTTATTTGCAAAAGGTGAAAGACATGTCCCTAATTATTCTTTATGTTAATTCTTTTCAAATTTCAACCAATTTAAGAACATTTGTACAACAACTTTCACCACATATTTCATTCTTTCAAGTGTGTTAGATTCAACTTAGGATAGTGTATGACTATGCCTAGAGAAGAATCCATGATATTGATGCTCTAAGAAGCTACAAAGTGTTACAATATTTTACTTCCCTCTTCCCTTCATTAAAATCCAATTCATATTCGACATGGACAAGATAGTTCTCCATAGAATATCTAGTAAAACTGGCCTTTCTGTCTCTACTTATATTACAACTCTCTTCATCATCATGCATGATAATGACATAATTTCAATTTATTTTTTTGGGATTTACAAAAGCATAGAATAAAATGATAAAAATAGTACAATTCCTTGTTGTCCCCTGTCAATCTTTCCTAAAATGTTAGCTTAACCATTGGTCAAGATTAAGCTTTTTTGGTTGTCTAGAAGGCATAATCCCACTGTGATAATTATTACTATTTATGATATCTTCTATTCTATGCTTCAAAAAATAAATTAAATTTATGTATTCACAAGCAACAAGAGAACTATTATCTTAATTTTATGTCAAAGTATGATGCATCGATGAGGAAATATGTTACCTTGTGACAATATATTGTATTATAGTTAGTCTCAAGTCTATTTAGCCATCAATCTAGGGTACATTAGTTAGATTTGTCATTTAAATTGATATTTCCAAGAGTCTAAACTAGGTGCAATATATTTAAGGTTGTAAAATTATTTTAAAAATTGTTGTATAAACTTTTGTTCATTTGAATAGGAGGCATAATTGTCTCTCTGATTTATGGCATTATCATTATTGTGTGTTGCACCCTTGCATTTCTTATTTGGATTCCCATATTAATGGTATTAAATAATTAAGGTATGGGATCGAAGGTTATCTTTCTCAAATTTTTTCCTCTTGAAGGGAAGCCTACCTAACAAATACATACTAGAAATAAATTTCTGTTGTTCACACATAAACAAGTCTGCCCTTTTCAGTTAATGCAAATGCAATCTTGGGATAACTCCATTGGACTAACTAACATTTGCTGGCCGATAAGAACCATCTACATGCAATGATGAATTTATAGCCAAAGCTTAAGGAGACTTTTATTAGCAATACTGAAGGATCTAGCATCCATCCTACTTTACACATAAATCTCATGATAACTTAATTTGTATCTATGTTTTACCACTCCCTTCGTTCAACCTGTTTTCTCACATGAGTGAATTTGTTGAAGGAATCTAATCTGTATCTCTGCTCAATTGTTTTCATTTCTTGAATACAACACTAAGTCTATTTGGAAATCAAAACTCATTCTCATGCAGTTCATTTAGCTCGTTTCTTAGGTAATAATTTTAGAAAAATCCATGGAAATTTCAATCAGTGATTCATTTTGTTAATTGCTTTCCTACAATCCATTAATACAACATTACAAAATTGCACCAAGAGCTGATAGATTGGAAATGTGATTGGTAGGGAAGATTTAATGAAGTCGTGAATTGTGGAAATTTTTATGTTGATTTTGAATGCATGTATTTCTAAAATTGATGGTGATGTTTCTTGTCACAGATTGGTGTTTGGATTAGTGTGCATTTTATCACAATGAGCTGGTATTCTTGGTGGACAGGTTCCCTTGGCCTCGAGAGAAATCTGAGAAGCAATAGGGACTGGCGTTGGTTATAGGGGTAATAGGAATTGTAGGAAATTGATTGGTAGAAAATTTTCCTTTGTCTGATACTCCTAGTGGACCTTGGAAAGCTTATGGAGTTCCTAAGAGAGCTAATCTAGATTGATCTCCAAATAGTCCAGTGGAATATGTTTAGTGTGGTGTTTTAGATAGAGAGCAAACTTTAGAAAAGATCTCACCATTGAAGGATGTCATCCATCTCTTTTGGGTTGTTTGGGTTAGCAGAGAGATAGAGGAGTAGAACTGCGTGAACAATGGAATAATGTTGAGTAATGTGTTATATGCCCTCCTACCTAATGCAAAGAATTTACAACATATTTTTCTTGATATTGGGTGGAAATATTACATTGGTCTATTTTATGGAGTGGTAAAGAATCATAAATATTAGCCCCACGAGGCACCCTTTCATGAAGAGCTTCCTAGGATAAATGTGCCTGATTTTTACTACACTCTCGAGGATATTGTATTGGAGGCTGCAGAGAAGAAAGAAGGATTAACTTGGTCCATTCACTGTTTAACACATGACTTCTCTCCTTGGAGCCTGATGAATTTTTTGAGCACATAGTGTGTTTGCATTGTCATTTTCAAACATGAGGGGTTTCCTTTCAAGTGCCCAAGGAACAATACTTCATGGGAATATTTCATGGATGCATCTGATGAAAAATTGATTGCAGAATGAGAAATTTGGGTTGCCACAATTCCTTATGCAAAGAACCGAGCCTTTAATTATGTTAATGGAGACGTGTAAAAATGGGAACACTTCTAGAGAATACTTGTAGATAAATTTTATTTGGAACCATTACCATACGAGAGTCAAGGGTTCAATCTGGCTGAGGTGATGAAAGACAAAGCTCTGATCTAGGATGCAATTGTCAATGAAAATAAATGCTCGAATTGAGCACTTGGGAAGGAATTTGCACGTGCCTCTATTTTGAGTAGATTGTTTGATTGTATTACATTTAACATTAAAATTTCTTTTTCACTCAAATTGGACTATAGTTAGATCACATAACATATCACATTTTTTTTCCATCTATGCTCTTCTTCCATATGCGCTGCCGACTTATGGCATTTCCTTTGCAACATATGGTGTAAATGCTAGAAATATGTAAAGATAATACATATGAGCTAACTAAGATGAAGATTATTTACTGCACCAAGAGACAGATTATACAACCTAATCTGAGGGAGATGCGTAAATCATGACATTATCATTTTTTATATAAAAATAAAATATTCTCAAAGTCTCACTATGTTCACTAAGTTAGTTATCTAGTAAAGAGGCAAATGTTATAACCCAGTATCGCATAGATATGTGATTCTTTCTATGGTAACCTTGATTTGACACATGCATTTTTTAAAATAAATATTAAATTTCTTTGAATTGAAAACAATATTGGGTATAATAAATACAAAAATGAATATACATATTTGATTAGTTTTAATTAAAAATATAATAAAATATAATTCATCTCACCTTTATTATATGCTCCATTCAATGTTGATATTACAATCCAGTATGAAGGAGATATGGTAAAAATATTCCACATAATTTTATATCAAATATAGAGAGATAAACAATTAAAAGTGAAATTTGTGTTCTCACTTTGGTGTACGGGGAAGATGTGTGGTAATTTTTTAAAATATTTCAAAATATGACTTATATAAACTATTTGAATATTCATGTTAAATAATATTGCCATACCAACTTTATTATTTTATATAGAGAGAAAACAAATAATTTTAATGTCGACAATAATAAATATTTCAATTCTAAAAAGAAGAAGTAATTGAGAGTAAAAATTAGTTAGTTCTAATAAAAAGAAGATGTGTGATTCATTCAATTCTTAATATAACTAGCATTTGCACCACAGGCTGCAAAGGAAATGCCCGTAAGACATAATATAAGAAAAAAAACTGACATATACAAGGAGAGTCATGACATATACATTTAATTTTAAATAATGGTGGTAAAGTTATGTTGTTTGAAAGTGGTATAAATATAACTGAATGCTTTGATGGTGCAATATATCTATAACATCCATATGTATGATAATTCCATTAAAATAAATATTAAAGTAAATGTAATAATTAATTACATAAAAGTGATCTACAATATTAAATATAAGAAAAAAACTTAAATATACAAGGAGATTCATGGCATATGAAATATACATTTAATTTTAAATAATAATGATAAATTTATATTTTTTTATTATTAATTGTTGAACGTAGTAGGTTTTCTAAAAAAGACTTGTCATTTTTCAAAAAAATTATCTATTTTTGAGAATTTGAGTCAAAATTTTATGATCCTCTTTGAAATCCTTTTCGACCATGTTTAAAAGAATAACAACAAATCAGAATATTAATGCTAAATGTTGATGACCCAACACATGTTAGTATCCATTGATATGGGACTTCATTCTATCATCCTATATTTTTCTAAGATTAAGAGTGGAATTTCTCACTATTGAGCAATGTTCTATCCCCACTTTGAGAAACAAATTGAGACACTATCTATGAAGCTGGATTCAGAAGGGCATCGACATGTTGTGAATTGCTGGAATGGTTTGTGAATTTGCTAAAGAAACTCTCAATGGGAATTTTGAAGTAATGCCACAAAAACCAGAGATGGGATTTTAAGGAGAATTCTTGAAAGGAAGGATTGTAATCAAATTAGAACTGTAGAACCCTAAAATCCCTTATAGCAGTCTCTGATACCAATTGGTACCTTCTCACAGTTGAAACTTTGAATGCAATGAAAAAACTGAAACCAAAGCAAGAAAACACTTGAAAAGTGTACACTTTATTAGAATGGAGTCTTTGGCAGAGAAAGATGATATTAATTTCTGGTTTATTAGACAATAAAATTATTTCACCAATGCATTTCGTTTTTAGTGAACTCTTCAATCATTGTTAGGGAAAATGAGTCTTCATAAATTTCTATTGTTATTGCATTTACCGTCATGATGAGTGAAGAGTTCACTTCCATGCTTACATAGTGATAAACCCAAAAACCAATAGCACATTACACAATCTATTAAAAAAAATTGGTCTGTACAAGATTAGTACAAGTGGCATGTATAACTTGTGCAAACAATAATCACCTGGAAGTGAAACATTAATAGTAATTTATCTTGAGACATACAACTTTGTATGCGAAAGGCTCATATCTCATGGTGTGTATCCCGAAAAAATTACTATTAATGCTGCACTTCTCAGTGCTTATTATTTAAGAAAACAATAAGCACAAGTATCAGAGATTAATGGTAGCATATCCACAGTTGTATCTTTGTGCATATACATCCAACTGTGTATATATGGACAATATTCCCATGAATTCTCTGTTACTAGTGATTATTGTTTACTTATCATTTTTCAAAATAAATATAAAACTAATTTGTGCAAGGAAAGCTAGGATGAGAAGAAGACTCAAGCTTGGATGACAAGAGCACTAGGGAAAGTAGAAGAAACACTAAGGATTTATTACATTATCCACTTTCCATTTGTGGAACAAAACACACTTTTGACTTGGGCTATGAAGGTTAATCAAATACCCTATTTGTTGGAGGTGCCTTAGAGAGAATCACACCTTTCCAAGAGGGGATTTATAAAATAGGGCATCCATTGGTGTTCATTGGGGGTAATTGTCAACAATGAATGACAGAGAAGGTAGGAGAGTAATGAACACAAATGGGCTTCATAAGTATGCCGAAAGATTAACACCAAAATTTTGAGGAAAGCAACATTATTAAATAGTAGTCATACAATATATTGTATAATATTAAGATTCAATTGTTTGGTGTAAGATATTAAGCATTGAAAGTAGACTTCTTTTCCATATAGGAAAATAGCAACAAGCAAAAATTAGCTTTATATTACTTATAGTGTTGCAAACTGCTATAGATTTTTTGTCACATTTCCCTTAGATGGGGGGGATGGAGAGTATAAATGTTCAATTTTTGTGCACTAGTAAACCGGGTAATATATAGGGTTTGATTTGAAATATACAAAATAGAAAGGGAGATATTACTTAGCAAGTGGTCTTCCTTATTTGATTATAAACAATTGATAACTATGATTATACAAAATTGATCACCAAATACATAAGGAAAAATTACCTATACTTACCCAATCTACCTAAATCTTTTAGCCAGTACCAACAATCATTTTTATTCAAGAATGCATTGTTGTTCTATCTATCAGAACAACAATTGTGTAGTTACACAATCATGACAAAATACTTCAAATGAAGGCACAACTATATTTTTGGTCATGGAAGAAAATCTCTGACGACATTAACACCCCCTCACAAAATATCGTAATTTATTATCTTAACTCTAGAATTGACTCCCTGTCAAGTTGGACTGTCTTCGGAGTGCATGGAAACTGAAGCATGGAGCATTTATTTATTGAATAAATCTCAATACGATGACGTGGATCATACACATTCTCATCTCTTAAGGCTTGTAATATAGCTTCTGTTGATGCTTCCTTGCATTAATAGGTTAAATTGCTCCAGCCAATCCTTTCTCAAATGTAGAATGCAAATTATTTCCCATGCCAAGATTTCGAAAATTATAAACTTTGATCATGTTTAGGGGAAAGGGAATCAGATGTCCTATTGACACTTTTGCAAGGCAACGTTTTTGGATATGACATTCATAACAACATTGTTCTACACTGAAACCTTACAAGCAAACAAAAAATTATTACCTTTTTATAAGGATATTGTACAGAGTCTTAAGAATGGGACCTAGCTCCATAGGAACCACCTCATTTTTCCCTTTGGGTGCATGACACTTAAACTCGGTTGGCAAAGCAATTAATAGAATTATTCATTACTGATACACCCTATATTATCAAAAACAGAAAGTAGCCATTCTTGTTTCTGCAATATGCAATTCGATACTACATTTCCAACCATGAATATTATGCCATCATTGGATTATGAATTTTCATTCAAAGCATGTCAAGGAATACTAAAAAGCTTATGGGTTGTGAATTTGGTAAAGAAACTCTCAATGGGAATTTTGAAGTAATACCACAAAAACCAGAGATGGGATTTTAAGGAGAATTCTTGAAAGGATGGATTGCAATCAAATTAGAACTGCATAACCCTAAAATCCCTTATAGCAATCTCTAATACCAATTTGTACCTTTTGATAGCTGAAACTTTGAATGTAATGAAAAAACTAAAAACCAAAGTAAGAAAACACTTGTAAAATGTACACTCTATTATCATGGAGGCTTTGGTAGAGAAATATAATGTTATTAATTTTTGGTTTATGAGATAGTAAACATTTTTCACTATTGCATTTCGTTTTTATTGAACTCTTCAATCATTGGCAGGGAAAATGAGTCTTCATAGATTGTTGTTGTTATTCCATTTTCCCTCATGATGAGTGAAGAGTTCACTTCCATGCTTACACAGTGATAAACCTAGAAACCAATAGGACACTGCACAATTTATTAGCAGAAATTGGTTTGTACACGATTAGTACAAGTGTCATGTATAGCTAAGGATTTATTACATTATCCACTTTCCATTTTTGGAAATATACACACTTTTGACTTGGGAATGAAGATTAATCAAATACCTTGTTTGTTAGAGGTGCCTTAGAGAGAGCCACACCTTTCCAAGAGGGGATCTATAAAATAGGGCATCCATTGGTGGTCATTGGGGGTAATTGTCAATAGCAAACGATAGAGAAGGCATGAGAGTAACAAACACAAATGAGCTTCAGAAGTATGCTGAAACATTGACACTAAAATTTTGAGGAAAGCAACATTATTGAATAGCAGTCCTTCAATATCTTATATAATATTAAGATTCAATTGTTTGGTGTAAGACATTAAGCATTGAAAGCATACATTTTTCCACATATGAAAATAGTAGTAAGAAAACTCAGTTTTAGATTACTTATAATGCTATAAATCTCTATAGCTTTTCCATTACATTTCCCTTAGATAGGGAAGATGGAGAGTATAAATGTTCAATTTTTGCACATGAGTAAATTGGGTGAAATATAGGGTTTGATTTGCAATATACAAAATAGCAAGGGAAATATTACTCAACAAGTGGTCTTCCTTATTTGATTAGTTGATAACTTTGATTATAGACAATTGATCGCCAACTACATAAGGCAAATGCCTATACTTACGCAATCTGCCTAAATCTTTTAGCCAATACCAACAACCATTTTTATCCAAGAATGCATTATTGTTCTATCGATCAAAACAACAATTGTACAGTTACACAATCATGAAAAAATACTTCAAATGAAGGGAAAACTGTATTTTTGGTCACTGGATAAAATATCCGATGAATTTAAGACCCCCTCACAAAATATTGTAATTTATTTTCTTAACACTTTAGAATTGACTCCCTGTCAAGTTGGATTGTTTTTGGAGTGCATGGCAACTGAAGCATGGAGCATTTATTCACTGAAGCAATCTTAATACGATGACGTGGATCATACATATTCTCATCTCTCAAGGCTTGTATTATAGCTTATGCTGATGCTTTCCTGCATTAAGAGGTTAAAATTGCTCCAGTCAATCCTTTCTCAAATGTAGAATATATATTATTTCCTATGCCAAGATTTCAAAAATTATAAACTTTGATCATGTTTAGGGGAAACGAAATTAGATGTCCTATTGACACTTTCGCAAGACAACTTTTTTGGATATGACATTCGTAACAAGATTGTTCTACACTGAAACCTTACAAGCAAACAAAAAATTATTACCTTTTTATAAGGATATTGTACAAAGTCTTAAGAATGGGACATAGCTCCACATGAACCACCTCCTTTTTCCTCTCTGGGTGCATGATACTTAAACTCGGTTGGAAAAGCAATTCATAGAATGCTTCCATGGCTGATACACCCTATATTATAAAAAACAGAAAGTAGCCATTCATGTTTTTGCAATATGGAATTTGATACTGCATTTCCAACCATAAATGCTCTTCCATCTTTGGATTATGAACTTACTTTTAAAGCATTCCAAGGACTACTAAAAAGCTTAAGGGTCTCCTTGGAAGATTTCCAAACGCAGTTTTCCCACTTTGTGGTTACTATGTCTCATTTAAACTATGAAACATGTATTGTGGCAATAAATAAAAGAGAAAAAGAAAAATATCGCCTAAGCTCAAAATTGGATTTAAACCTGTATCATTCCTTTTCCTTGTATGTTGTCCCCCATGTTTGGCCTAATTTCTCCCTTTGCAATCTGTTGACCATACCACACATTTCTTCCCTTCAGAAGTGTAACATATGTATCAGCTAGAAGTGGGCCTGTCAATTTCTCAGGCTCTTCGACCAACAAATGTGTTATATAGATCATCTCTGATGTGAAGTGACCAAAATAGACAGAGTTGCGTGTAGTACTCTCATTTGTCAAAGGTACAACCATGCCTGTACAGGAACTAAAAAGTATTCACATAGTTTGAACATGAACAAGGAAACATTAATTCGTCATTATTTAATGGTTTGAGAGAAAATTACAAACAAGAATGATAACAACTTAAGGCATAATGAATGCTTGTGAAACAAATTGTATGTTTATGCAATGCTATGAGATGTCAGTTGCATTGCTCAATCACTATTAATGGGCATGGTAGCCAAAATTTAAAACTTAATCTAAAACCATTGAAACTATACAAATTTTTCACAGGAAATGAATGAAATGAAACCCTTACCTCCTTACGGGTTGGTCTCATTACACCTTCAATTTTCCTGGCTGAATGAAGCCCTCATTTACAAATGAAATAGACTGTCTATAAGAGGAGTAGGCTAGCCTCATTACATCGTGAATTCAGCCAGCTGAATAAAACCCTCGTTTAGAAATTAAATAGAATCATGGTGTCCAGAAGAGGAGTTAGGGGAGTATTTAGACCACCCATTGGGATGGTATATGGAAGGGGTCACCCACCAATAAACCCTGGATGATCTTGCTTCTCTGTGATCTGGTCTAGTTGTGCCGATGCAGCTGCTAGAATGGGCTTGCACTAATATAGAGTTCGGAATAGTGTTGTTATCAGAGTGTCTCTCGGTGTTGTAGTTACATGTAGGGAAAGCAGGAACTATCGAGTGAGTCCAGGAAAGCAGGAACTACCGAGCGAGTCCAGGAAAGAGGAACTATCGAGTGAGTCCCAACCATCACTGACCAATAAAAATCAACGGGTGAGGATAATCTAATCGTCTAACAAAGGATCAAGTGCGCAAAGTGATGACACAAAGGTAGTTGGAAGAGTTGATTTCAGAGGAAAATGCCTTACTGCCTAAAAATTAATTTTTTATATTTAAAAAATATTAATAACAATAACAAAATTAATATAAGTTATACATAAAATATTTCGAATATAAATTAAATAATATACATGTATATTTAAAAATATATCAATAACAATAAACATTTTTAATGTGTAAAATTATGGTTTCATAAATAAAATATTTCAATATTTTTTTAGTGTTAATTTGTTGGAAATTTGTTAAAATTACTAATTTAAATTTAAAAAAAAAATTCAATCCTTCGTATATCTAATGTACACTTGAAATCATTAAAAAAAATTACGTATGGAATCTCTATATATAAAACCACATTAAGAATAATGTGAAATGAATATCCTTGAATTGCAACCTCTTATATATATATATATATATAAAAATTAATATTTATTAATTATATATATATAAAAACCTGAATTAACCCTTTTAAACTAAGTTTGAAAATAAAAGTTCCCAAAGATAAATAATAAAATTCTAAATGCAAATAATATAATATAGCTTTGGAGTTGTTTTGGGTAATGCACGTTGCCAAATAATTATGAAGTGTGATTATTACGATGATATTAATGTAATTTATTTTATAATAAAATTTTGAACATTTATTGATGTGTTACTCCTACATAAATGCAATTACTACTCATCACTTTTATAACATGAAAAGGCGTGAATTAGCTACCGTTGACCTGAATGTGCACTTGCAAGGATATGCTATGGCATATACTGCTTGAATCTGACTCTAATCTTATTCCATAAAATTTAAAATAACCTTCTTTGCTTAGGTTGGCCGAGAATTTTGCCGGCCACGAAGAAACAACTCTCCAGCACACACGCTGGCTCAAATTATATTGGTAGTATCACATTTCCTCTCAGCTATTCCTTCTCTGGACCTGCTTTGATGGCTATCTCCGTGGTCCTCCATGTGCATGTAAAGAGATCTGTAGTGATGCTCACATCTGACTCTAATCTTATGTGATGCTTTTTGTCTCTCGAAGCAAGAACTGAGTTGTTGAGTCCATATATAAAATAATCGTCTCCCGTCTGGTTGGTTGAATTTGTTAGAGGGCGGGAAAAAAACTCTCCATAGACAAGAAACACCCAGGGCTGGCTTAAATTATATTACTATTATCGCATTTCCCTTCCGTTATGCTTTCTGTCGACCATGCTTTGCTAGCAGCTATCCTCGTGTTTGTGATCTGGCGGAGGTGTGAAATTCAGTTGTATTAATACATACCCCACACATGTTTCGAGAAGCAAGAAACTACAAGGGCAGTCACCTCTAGAGAGATAAGCATATCCTGATCTTGAGACGGAAGAAATTAAGTGGTGGAGCATTGATCGCAATCATGAGTTCTGCTATCATTTCTCTTAGTCAGGCTCTGCACTCATTGGTGCCTGCTGCTGTTCGTAGTCACGGCAAGCATAAGAGGTCAAGGAGCTTGCCGGATTCCAGCGTGTGCCCGATCCTGACTGATTTTCAGAACAAACTTAGAGCTAAGGTTGAGACACTAATGGAACAACAACAGCAGCCTGAGTTCTACAACATTTCCGCAGCTTGGCTTGGACAAGCGCTGGACGTGGTGCTGTTTATCTACTCCAATTTGAAGGATTTGTACCCGCATATGCAGATACACAGTAATAATGACGGAAAATGGTTGAACCAACATATGGAGGACCTGGTAAATCTGCTTGATGTGTGCGATGTGTTGAGAGAGTGCATGTCAGACATGAAGAAGAACAACATTTCAGTACAGATATCCCTCCATGGCTTACTTCATGCCCCTGTCCAGATTCCTAGTGTATTAAGTCGTCCTGACCACATGATAAATAATCAAGTGGTGAAAGCAAAAGATTCCCTTGACAAATGCATGGATGAGTTAAGGAAGAAGAAGGACATGGAGTCCAAGTTAGCGAAATGCGTGTCTACATTGAAGAGAATGGCCGATAGCCTTCACCCAACAACAGCAGCGGCAACGTCAATCAGCGGATCAGGAGTTGAAGAGGCCATCAAGGAAGCGAAGGCCATCACCGTATTTGCCTGCACTGCTCTTGTGGCTGCCCTTTCCATTAACGCACCATGCCGGTCCTTTATACAAGATGCAGGGTTTCTTAAAATGAAGAATAGGACCAGTCCTGGCCCGCTCCCTCCTCTTATGGACATCAACAGTATGAAGGACAGGATGCAGCACAAGATAAAGGAAGGTATGGAGATGCAGAGAAAGAGATCATCGTCATTCAAGTTCCTCTTGCATGAGTTGAACAGGGTGGATATTACAGTTGGACACTTCAACAACGTACTGGATAAATACATCAATAACAAGACGTCCAAGTCATACTCCAACATGCAAGATGAAGTCTTGGACTCCATCCATTCCGTCAACATGTCCACCACGGAGTTGGAACTTGCTCTCACACACATCGACGAGAGAATCAACGACCTCTTTAGATTTCTTATCTCTAGCAGGGTGGCACTTTTGAACAATCTAAGTACACTCTCTGCATGATCGGATCACTGCATGGCATTATAGTACAAAGCAAAGGATGCAGCATGAATTGCATCATCATGTCTAAATGTGATACGCATGCTGCATCATATCAACACGGCATCAAGCCTATTTCTCAACATTTGACATTTTTGACAGTTTGGCGGAGTACATTCCTGAAGTTCCCTACGGAATATACATGACTGTAACATATATATACAAATCAAATCAATACAAGTGATTTCTTTTTACTGGATATTCTTATGGGTGAAATTCATGCTATTATGTTTACGGGCATTAATATTAATTGATTTTACATTAATAATTTTATATAACATTTTTATAAAATATAATCATTATATGTATATATCCAAAAGCAAATAATAAGTAATTAACTTTTTTGATTTATGGTACAACGTAATTTTGTTAGTTGTTGATCTTGGTGTTGCAGCAACGTGTTTTGACGTCAAGTCACTTTTTTGACTTACGGTGTAACAGCAACGTGTTTTTGACGTCAAGTCACTTTTAGACTTACAGTGTAACAGCAACCCAAAAATTAACTTGTATTCATAAACAATAAATAAGCTGATACAAATTCGTCTTCCCCTTGATAGAGGTATAACAACAGGAACACTTCAGTTCCAAAAACCAATTTTCACTATCTCAGAAAATTGCAGGTTCAACATTGTTGTGCGTTTACAGAAGAAACTCTCTATTGTTCTTCTAACCTTCTCTCTTAAAAAGTAGAACTGTTGTTCATTACATTTATAGGAAAAAACATATATGAGTTTAAACAGTAAAATAATCAAAATATCTTCTAACGCTTATCTGTGTATTGAATGCAGCAAAGCGGTGATGCCTTTCTCAAGAAAACAAGTCGGCGGTTGCAGGGGAACAGTAAAATAATCAAAATATCTTCTAACGCTTATCTGTGTATTGAATGCAGCAAAGCGGTGATGCCTTTCTCAAGAAAACAAGTCGGCGGTTGCAGGGGAACAGTAAAATAATCAAAATATCTTCTAACGCTTATCTGTGTATTGAATGCAGCAAAGCGGTGATGCCTTTCTCAAGAAAACAAGTCGGCGGTTGCAGGGGAATTCAATTCTGAGAATTTAATGCTCATCAATGTGCAAAATATCA
>APFE031557124.1:0-36227 GCA_000404065.3 Pinus taeda
CCTTCTTGGGCCCCCCCTACTCATCCTTCATGGTCCGCACCTCCTCCGTGGTCTTATCCGTCTCAATACCATACTCAACCTACTTCTCATTCGTTTCACTTACATGCCTAGCCACAACCTTAGTGGAATGCACCTCAACTGGGGTGGAGGCCCCAATACAACTCTCCTTCCGCCATTTTTCCTCCACCACCAGCTCAACCACAACCATTACCTCCTACTCCTCCAAGACAACCGCATATGCCTGCTCAATCGAACCCGAACCCCAACAACAGACAGGCCCAGCAGGTATATACTGGGGAGACAACATGCCCTACCTATGCTGTGGAGATCTAGGAGATCAACCTGCGATCTGGGAAGGTCCTTCCAGAGCACCAACCTCCTCCCCTAAAGGAGAAGGAAGAGAAATAAGAAAGTGAACCCATGGCCATTCCACCCTTTCCTGAGCAATTAACAGTAACCATGCAACCAAACCGAGAGGAGACTGAGCTTCTTGGAGAACTCAAGCAGTTTTGTGTGAAAATACCACTTCTCCAGGCCATAAAAGATGTACTGATATACAACAAATTGATTAAGGAGAAGTGTTTCAGGCACCCCAGGCAGGCGAAAGAGAGATGCCTCAACTCATCATATGTCATAGGAAAATTGTCCGATCTTATGTTTGGGCAAGTAATATGTCCAAAGTATTTGGACCTTGGGAATCCTATAGTTGATGTTCAATCAATGCCCATCATCCCACACCTTGATTGATCTTAGGGGCTGCCATTAATGTGATGACCAGGGACACTTGCTAAACCTCAACCTTCAGAGTTTCCTTAAGGAAGAACTCGATAGTACTGCGTGGTGACCGTTTCCACCGTGACTTCCTGAAGGGATTGTGGAAGATGTCCTAGTCTCTATTGACTCTTGGGAGTACCCTACAGACTTCTTGGTCCTTCAACCAAAGGAAAAACTCACTGGATACCCCCTCATTTTGGGAAGGCCTTGGCTAGCTACTACAAATGCTTACATCAGCTGTCGAGCTGGAAGCATGACCATCAAGAATGGGCCTATGTCCAAACAGCTGGTCCCATACCCTCCTGCCCAACCTCTGCTAGAACATGACTTACCACTCTGATTGGAAGAAGGAGATGACGACGAGGTCTAATCTGCACCATTGTGTATAGTAGAGGCCACCAGGGGAGGTCCTCAAACCGAGGATGACTTGATTGAGAACTTAATCCAAAATCCTCCTCCCGGTGTATTGTCCTTAGAAGAGTTGGTGGAAGATACCCGAGCCAACGCTTTAGTGGACCTCTGTGTGACTGATCCGACATCTCCCGGAGTTACGAATGTGGAGTTTGGCCCTGAAAGAAATTTAAAGATCAGGTCCTCTCTCTCTCTGTCTCAGGAAAAAGAGCTATGTATCCTATTGAACTGCCATTTTGAGGCTTTTTCTTAGAGCTATAAGGAAATGAAAGGAGTCCATCCTTCGGTCTGTACCCATCATATTTATATTAAAGAGGATTGTAAGCCAGTCAGGTAGCCTCAGAGGAGAATGAATCCAGCCCTTAAGGACATCGTTAAAGAAGAATTGCAAAAATTGTTGGATGCAGGATTCATCTACCCCATCTCGGACAGCGAATGGGTTTCTCCTCTGGTGTTGGTACCCAAGAAAAATGGGAAGTGGAGAATCTATGTAGATTACAGAGAACTGAACAAAGCCACCAAGAAAGACCACTTCCCTTTGCCTTTCATAGATCAAGTGTTGGATGGACTGGCAAGGAAGAAGTTCTTCTCTTTCCTAGATGGGTTTAGCGGGTATAATCAAATCCAAATCAGCCCAGAGGACCAAGATAAGACCACCTTCACTTGTCCATGGGGTACCTTTGCCTACCGAGTCCTTCCCTTTGGGATATGCAACGCTCCTGCCACTTTCCAGAGAGCTGTATTGAGCATATTTGCTGAGCTGGTTCATGATTCGATGGAAATCTATATGGATGACTTTACTCCTTACGGGTCTAACTTCCAAGAAGCCTTGTCCAACCTGGGAAAAGTTTTAAACAAGTGCATTGAGATGAACCTATCCCTCAGTCCTAAAAAATGTGAATCCCTGATGACTGAAGGGACCGTGTTAGGTCGTACCATTTCTCGGCAAGGATTATAGGTGGATCCTAACAAAATTGCTATCATCAAAAAGGTTCCACCTCCTCGGAAGGTAAGAGATGTTCGGAGTTTCCTAGGCTTAGCAGGATATTATAGAAGATTCATTAAAGTAGTGGCTCTGAATGAGTTGAAAGATAAGTTAGTGCCCGCCTCGATCTTGAGAGGCCCAAACTGGGCCCTACCTTTCCACATCCACACTGATTCCTCGAACAGAGCCATATGGGCAGCCTTAGGACAAGTTGAGGAGAAACTTCCATATGCCATATACTTTGTCAGAAAAAACCTGTCCAAGGTAGAAATGAACTATATTGTAACCGAGAAAGTGTTCCTAGCCGTAGTCCATTCCCTGAACAAGTTCGGACACTACATCACTGGTTATCAAACATTTGTACATACTGATCATGCTATGATTAGATATTTAATGAATAAGCCTGATGTAAATTCTCGTATCATTAGATGGTTACTTTTGTTGTAGCAATTTGATTTGGCTATTGTCGACAAACTAGGTAAGGAAAATGTTGTTGCTGACTTCTTTTCTAGATTGGATTTGCCTGCAGGTGAAGAAGGAACAGTGGATAACCAGATGCCAGATGAACATCTGTTTGCTATCTCAGTACTCTCTCCGTGGTTTGCTGATATAGAAAATTACTTGGTCTCAACACAGTTCCCTCCACATTTATCCTCAAAGGAGAAGAGCAGAATTGTGAGGAAGAGTGCCCCATTCACTTGGATCGAGGGCAACCTGTTCAAACTTGGCCTAGATTAGATCTTGAGGCGTTGTGTTAGGGAGGAGGAAGTCTTTGACATTCTCCTAACCTGTCACGATGGACCCTGTGGAGGCCACTTTGCAGCAAAGAGGACTGCCTTCAAAATTCTACAGACAGGCTACTATTGGCCCACTCTTCATCAAGATGTCAGAAGATACATCAGCCAGTGTGACCGCTGTCAGAGGATGGGGAAACCGACTCCAAGGGATGAAATGCCTCTCCAACCTCAAGTGACCTTCGAGCCGTTTGAGAAGTGGGACATGGATGTTGTGGGTCTTATCAACCCTCCTTCAAAGAAAAGGTCTTACATCATTATGTGCACCGACTACTTGACAAAGTGGGCAGAAACAAAGGCAATCGAAGCAGTGACAGAAGGAAAGGTGGCTGAGTTTTTAAGAGAAAATATCTTCTACAAGTTTGGCTACCCAAGAGAGTTAGTCACCGATCAAGGAAGCGAGTTCACCTCTAACTTAATTGAAGACTTGCTTGCTCATCACAAGATCAAGCACAGGACTTCCACCCCATATCATCCTCAAGCAAATGGGTAGGTGGAAGTCACTAATAGAGCATTGGAAGGGATTTTGACTAAGGTGGTGAGCAGCAGCAAAAAGGATTGGGTAGATCTCCTGGTTGAGGCCACTTGGGCCTACAACACCACTTGGAAGACTACAACCGGTTTCACACCTTATGAGCTTGTCTACGGGAAGAAAGCTTTGCTATCAATAGAGTTCAAGTACAACACATTGAGGGTGGCAGCTCAGCTAGACCTAGATCTTAGCCATGCTCAACGTGAAAGGTTATTGCAGCTGAATGGATTAGATGACACAGAATGCAGGCCCTCCTCCACTCAGAAGGAGTTCAACTTCAGAGGAAGATATGGAATGACCGACACCTTAATGAAAAGCAATTCCAGCCGGGATATTGGGCGCTACTGTATGACTCTAGATACAAGGATTTCAAAGGGAAGCTGAGGACAAGATGGTTAGGACCATATACAATGGAGAAATTCAATGACGATGGTTCAATCCTTATCAGGACCATTGATGAAGAAGCCATCCCCATGCTCATCAATGGGCATCGACTGAAGATCTATAGGAAACCCCTTTCGAGGCAAGAGTTCATTGAAACTATGGAAAAATCAGTGCTAGTAATAGATCAGGGTTCTGCCTCTGTTTCAGCCACACCTTGATCATCAAAAAAAAAAAAAAAGAGGAATAAAAAGATCCCTGGACGAAAACCTCTCTGAGGCGCCCAGGGCAGACAGTGAGGGTGAAAACCTCTCTGAGGCACCCAGGGCAGATAGTAGGGGTGAAAACCTCATGGAGGCGCCCTTGCTGTTTCTCAAAAAAGAAAGAAAAAAGAAGGAAAAAGAAAAAGAGAAAAGAGAAAAATAAGAAAAGAAACAGGTCTAATCTCTGAAGAATTATTGTAGGTTGCAGGGAATACAGTGCAGAAAAGAAGGTCGCGTAAAATGAGGACAGGGGTCCGTACCAAGTTACCAGGCATCCTCACAAACACTCACTCGATGGCCACTCACTTTTTGCAGGATTTAAACACATTCGGGTCGAGATTCAACCTCTTATAGGAAGTTTCAGGGCTTTCTACAGGAAGTTTTGCATTTCTATAGGAAACATCCTATAGAGCCTTTGGGCAGGCCAAAATCGATTTTGGAGAGGGATTTAAAGCTTGAAATCTGTTGATGAGGCATGCAGTCAGCCCTTTCTTCCATCCATCACCTGTTTCATCTCTTTCCACTGCCATTACAACAATCTGGTTATGTATTCCTGCACAGTCATACAAGAGTCCTGTTTCCTCAGATTAAATTTTTCTTCTCCAAGTGACAAATCAAGCATGCAGAGGCTCACACACTCTACCTGTCAAAGCTCCATTAGGACCCTTCATCCAAGAATACAACCTTGCTCGTTTTAGCATGCATCCCAGGAGGAGAAGCAGCTACAGGATGTCCTACAGGAATCTTGTAGCAGCTGATCCATCTAGAGCACATACTATGGAGACACTAGTAGCTGAAATTGACACAGGGACATGCAACAAGCTCCGCTTAGATGTGCACACCTCCTCAACAGTTGAAATCAGACGAAGCCGGTGCATACAGTGTTTACAACTAGAGGATCGGGTCCCGAAGCCTTGCATACAGCATCAGCCAATGAAAAAAGGAGCTCCAGCGCCCGTGCACAAAGCAGCAGCGAGTAAAGCCATCATTCCACATCCCGAAGCCTGCAGAACACATCCACGACCACACAAGTAAGTGTCTAACCTTATTCGTCAAATTGCAATGACTATACTCTGAAACTTGCATGACTGTGAAATGTGCGGATTGAACAAATTCGGTGGCCAGTCAACTGGCCACCCACAGCCAGTCGAATGGCCTCGTGGGATCCGAACAAGCCCGTTTATGCCAAAGAGACGGGCAGTCGACACGTGGGAAGTGTCCAGTCGGGGAGAATCGGAAGTTTGGCAGAAATGGTGGCATTTAATGGTAGAGAAAGGAAATGGCAGTTAGAGACACGGCGAGGAATGATGGTTGTGATGTTGGCTAACGGATCGGCCTGGACAGCTCACCCCCGCGCCATGAATTGCGCAGTAATTCAAATTGCTCGGCCGAATAACTCACAATGAACCGCTATCATTTACACTTGCAACCATTTTGCAGCAAAGTACGTGTCCTCCTCCTCTGCAGTTTGTTAGCCCGGGCTTCTCGGCCCATTTCAAAGTCCTCCCACATCCTAGACTTGTCCAGAAGCACCGTGACGTCCTCCAGAAGCCAACAACGCTTTCTACAAGAACGAGCTCTATAGGAAACACGACATAGCAGAGAAACCTAGACTGTCTGCGTCGAAATTGGAATTTCGAAGAGAGGTAGGCTTGAACACACCATTCCCATGCATAATATTTCGAAAGATAGTGAATTAAATGTGCTGAAGTAGGAGAATTACAAGCAAGTCTACTTGTGGTTCAAGAATAGTGGTTTTCCTGTGTGATACATGGAATTTTTCAGTGGGTTCTGCATCTAATTCTCCTCCACGGTTCCTGTTAGCAAATTCCTCCTATAGAAACCATAAAACCACTGTAAGGGTAAGCATGTGCGTAAAGAATGTGATTTTTATGTGGTTGGGGATAAACATTAAGCTTTGCACTCTGTCTGTAAGAGCCTAACTCCCTTTTGACAATCGAGTTTTGGGCAGCAACACATTGTAACCAGGGAATTGATACAAAGTGACCTATAAACACCTGAGGGATACTGTCTTCAACATTCTGGGGAGGAAACCATACATAGAATTCCCTTTCTGATCAGAGCACAAGCCAAAATAGAGCATTTTTCACCATGCCAAGAGGGTTTATCAGAAAGGAACCCTCGGATTCCAGGAAATTGCGAGAAACTCCTCAGGTGGTAGACCTATTTACCCGTGCAAATTGGATGACCTTCTGTGACAGAATTCAAGGTCACGATGATGAGATAACAGAGGATTTCCTAAGGTCCCTGCAGCCTAAATCAAAGACACTGGCCACTGTAAATTTCAGAGGGTTGACCCTAAAGCTCACCCCACAACTCATTAGTCGAGTCACTGATCTACCATTGGGGATACCCTGGGATAAAGAGGAAAGGAAATTGGGCCAAAAGGCCAAAAACAAATTCTTCCTACCAGAGGAACAGTTTTCAGAGGATAAGAATGGGGTCCAGAGAGCCAGCCTACAGCCATTTTGGAGTGAGGTCAGCCTTTAGATCATAAAATATATTACCTGTGAGGTAAAGTTCAGTATTGTATACGGTTATCACTTCCGGTTGCTAACTGAACTCAGGCATAAGATGGATTTACCCACAGAACAAAAGTTAAGCATCCCCTACTTCCTCCTACAATCATTGATTCAGTGTGGCACAAAACTGAAGGAAGGGACACCAGACCAGCTGGCCCATCATGGGCTTAACAAGCTTCTAGTAGAAGATGCCCTCCATACCTATATTGTCCCTCTCTCCTGGGAGATTTTTTGCAATATGTCTAAGGATGATGATATCCGAATTCTGGTCGAGGAACTCACTTCCCCCAGCAGTGAGGAGAAGGAGCACATTGAGGCAGAAGAGAAAGCCAAGGGTCAGGAAACCCAAGGCAGACCACCACAGCAAGGACAAGAAGAGAAACAAGAGAAAGGCCAAGTTGCTGAGGCCAAAACTGTGGGTGGAAAAATGACACAGACACTAAGGGAGAAACGATTGCAAATCAGGGTAGAGAGGACTGAAAGAGTCCAAGCAAGCAAGGGCACACCCAAGGCATCCACATCAAAACTAAAGGAGAAGGCACCCCCAGCCAAGTAGGCCAAAACAGTGCAAACTGGTTCTACAGGAAGCCAGAAGGTCGTTTCTACAGGAAGCCCGAAAACTGTTTCTACAAGAAGCCAGAAAACAGTCAGCACAGGACTTTCTACAGAAAGTCTGGAAAAATGGCAAGAGGAGGAAGAATCTCCTGAGATTCTAGCTAGGGAGACAATAGCTATGCTGGCCACCCTCAGCACATCTCCAAAGAAAAAAGAAAAGCGGAAGAGGGAGCCTTCCATGTATTTTAAGGCAAGAAGAAGCACGAGGATAAAAACTGGCAGACCAAAAGAGCAACAGTCCAAAGGGCCAATTACAATTGTAGACACCCCAGCCAAACAAAAGACATCCATCACATATGAGCGGGGAAGCCCGAAGACATACACATGGAAAGAAAGGATGGAAAAGTTGGACTCAGAGGCCTCTCTACAGGATGCTAAGGCTGTTCTATAGGAAACACTGGTTAGGCTGAAGGAGACCGAAAAGATGGAGGAAAAAGCAGCTAAATCATCATAGGAGGAAGAGAAGGTTGAAACCATTGTGGAACCAAGCTGCTAGCCCAGCCTGGGCTCCTACTATAACTTCTTAGAGGCCGGGAAGATCATTCCCCAAAAATTCACAGTGCCACTTTTCCTTGCACTAGAGGAAGAGAGAGTGAGGAACCACACTTGGATGAAGATCACTAAATCCAAGGGTGTGGTAGATATAGGTCCTCTGGAGGAACAGCTCAAGGAGGCCTGAAAAGAATTAGCAAGGGTACGACATGTGGAGAGCTACCAGCAAGCCAAGCTACGGGAAGAAAATGAGCTGCTTAGACAGCAACTACAGTTGCAGGGACATAAGAAGGAAGACAAGCCTCACATCTTGGGAGAAAAACAGCAGCAGGAGGAGGCCACAACAGCCAAAAATACCATAGAAGAACAATAGAGAAGGGAAGGGATGCAGGCTGAAATTGAGACACTGAATCGACAGCTCCAGGAAAAGGAATTGCAAGCAGGCCTGGAGATACAGTCTCTGAAACAACAGATACAAGAAAAGGAGGCCCAACTGGCTTGCATGGCCAGTTGGGCAATGGAAGCTCTACAGTGTAGGCAGCCAACCAAATCATATTCCCTATACCTCAGGGATCAGTGGCTGCAATTTCAGATCAAAACTTTGGCACAGAGAGGTATCACTCAATTCCAAAACCCCCAACAATTCATGGCTTTATGTGATAGCAGTTCGTCAGAGGACAAGGCCAAACTATCAGAGTTATACCTACACAATTTGGCCCTTCCCAACATGACCTCGTGGGACCCCAACACTGCAGTAGGGGACATGCAACTTATGGCCATGGCATCGTGGCTAAATCATGAAGAAAAGAGAGCAGCAGAGGTCAGAAATGTCATGGACCGGGAACTACAAGAACCACTATTGGTTAGAGCAGAGCCAGGGGATCCCTCAACATTAATATCTGCCTACCAGTACTTGGCAAACGACTCTCAGGCCCTGCTAGATTACATGGATCATCAAGCTCAAGCCATAGCACATTTTGAGGACATGGAGCAACTGTTGGGGGACAACTGTGTTCATGCTTGCACCCGTAGGTGGAACACATTGTCCCACAACCTAAAAATCAGAGAATACCACACCCCAACTAGAATGAGGGAGGCCTTGGCATGAGTGCCTCTCTACAAAAAGTCCATGCAGAATCTTCAGGCCAACTGGATAGGTCTCAAGTTAAGTCCACCTTTGCTTTTGGGGCTGCTGGAAGGAGGCACAGAAGAGGAGGAGCATAGGCAGTGCGAAGAAGTGGAAAGGAAGGCCGGATTTCATGATAGTGAAGAAGATATCACCTCAGAGGCCTGGGATGTGAGGGAGGCGATCAAGGTAATCAAGGATGAGGGACTTGACTAGTTGCTCAGAGGATGAGCAACCCATTTAGCAGGGGGGTGATGATGAGCCCCGAATTGGGTAACTTATTAGGCTCATTTTTCCTAATTGTCCTTGTTCAATCCTCCATTTTTCATATATTATGCATGTTTTTTAGTATGTTTCCTTTATTTGAATGAATAAGGGTGGTCACTCTAACTAGGAGGCTAATACGTGGTTATTTCAGGTTTTTTGGACAAATTTTGGAGCAAAACCAAGCAATTATGGGCCAGGTGAAGCCAAGCTTGAGGTGAGGATTCATAGGGGGGTTGTCTCTGGCATTAAATGGCCCTTCCTCGAAATCTCCACCCTCAACTCCGAGCTCACACGCCACCAAAACGAATCCTAAAGGCAGCCAAGCAGATATGGGAAGAGTGACTGTTTACTAGCAGTGGGGACAGCCGAGTCCCTTGAATTTAGGAGGCCTGCTAGGCCCCTCGTAGTGTATAAATAAGAAGGCCTCAGCCTTGGTAGTTTAATTTTGGAGCTATTGTATTTTTTCACTATAGTGCTGTCATTTTCAGCTCGTTTTCTTGTAGCCATTGTGGTATAACTTTCTGGTGATGACTATTTTTTGATAATGAAAAGCAGTTCTATTTGGCATCAGCTCTGAGTTCTTTATAGGATTCGTAGCTCTTGGGGTTGGGCCCAACCTGAGAGCCAAGGCCTCCTTTATGTATCGTTATTTGTTCTTTATGTATTTGCAAAATCATTTCTGTTAGGTAGATTAAATCATGCTAATTAACTAGGTCACTGTTGACGGTTCGAAAGGCTTTTGATGTTTAGATTGAGTTGGTAGGTTATTAATAGGGAAAAAGCTTCAGAAAAAGGCCAACGAGCACCTTTGGTTTCACCTCTCCCTCATAGGATCAGGGGCTGGGATCAAAGTGACCTTGCTGCCCCAAAAAAACACTATTTATGCTTTGTCATGCAATCACTAGTGTACGATTTTCATTTGCAGAAGTTGGTTACATGTTCAGATATTTGAATGCTTCGTTGCATGGTTAATATACATGGTTTCCTTGAAAATAAAGCTTTTGTTCATTCTCTTTACTGTTAGCTAGATCAGATTAGGTTGGCATAACTAGGTCTTTGATTTCTTGCAAGTCTTTGTTGGTTTAGTTGGAAACACAAATTGCAGAGCACCTGTACCACTTCTCTATCTGCCAAAACTCCATCAGACCCGTCTGCTCCATCCCCTAACTTGGTTTCTTGCCTCACATTTGCCATCTTTCCCACATAACCCTACCTTTTTGTGCAGCATTGCTTCAGCCCTCTTTGAACAAATCCAGACATCTACATCTTCTCTCAACTCCATCCACCAGTCCCTGGACCACCTCAAACCCCTATCCTACCTCCATACCCACTCCTTCATCTTTCTTCATCCATCCATCCTCCAAAATCCCATTTCTGAACACCTGTAGAAAATCACAAAACATTTGTAGAAATTCAGAAACATCCTGTAGAACCCCGCAGACTTCCTGTAGAAGCTCACGAAATGAGGTTCCTTGATAGCCAAACTTGTGAAACTCTCTGGAAGGGTGTTAGGGACCCCTTAGGCCCCTTTGAACCTTCCTGACCTCTTCCAAGCATTTCCTCTCGCCGATCCCACCTCTGCACAGTAAATAAACAGTGAAAGCACATGCAATGATAATTTCCTGACAACTCTATTCAAAAATACAAAAAGAGATGTTTTCTTCAGATAGAAGTAGCTTAGACACATGTATTTAACTCCATAGAATTTAATGGCATCTCTTTCAGTAGCTTGCATCCTCTTTTCGCATCAGTAGACTAGCTGGTAAAATTAGGGTTTGCTAGGTTGCCGCTTTCTTTCAGCTTTAAGTTTCTTTTTCGCAAAGCAGATTAGCTTCCTTCGAGTTAGCTTCCTCCATCAGTTAACAAGCTTCTTCTCAAAGCTCATAGAAGTTGGCTTGAGCCCCTAGCGGACTTGTGCCAGCTGACCAAGTGACAGCTGCGGCAAGAGATAGTACTTGTGCATACAACACCATCGCTTCCAAGTTTGTTACAAACTACCGGGTTGATAAAAGTAAAGAAGGGAGTCATAGGAGTTGCAGTATTATTGCTGCAACACTGGAGCCCACCACAAGGGCTGACCTTGTTGATATAAAAGTTGGTTTTTATACTGTAAGGTATGACCTTGCTGCTACAACAATTGTTGGTAAGGCCCTTGCTTGTGCAAAGATTGTCGATATTGTTGCAAAGGTTGCCCCTATTGTTGCAAAGGTTGTCGCTTCTAATGTAGGTTATTATTGAATAGTCCCTTAAGGAATTCCTCATTGGTACCGATAAGTTCCAATTGGGAATTGATCATATGTACCAGAAACACGATTTTGAATTTCTTGCATATGAGGATCTACTTGTGGAACAAAAGGTGGATTTTGAAGTGCTTGTGAACCATATGGGATATAAGATTGTTGGTGGGGTATATGGACCAAATACGGTTTTTGATAGTGGATATTACTTGCTCCAGATGGAATAGATGATCCAGCGAGATTAGGAATACCACTAACAGGTTGACTCACTCCAACCATGTGAGGTTGTGATCCACTCACATGGGTTCCACTTGAGACAAGAGGGATATTTGGAAATTGCCCCCCATGTTGCGAATGAGGTGGTGGCACATTTTGTCCACTTTATGGGGGAGTTGAGGAACTTATAGACTTATTAACCAAAACTGTCGGGTGCACCATGATTTTAGGTTGGAATGAAAGTAATGGTTGTGTCGGAATAGTCGGTTGAATTGGAATTGAAGTAACGACAACTTCCACGGGGATATGAGAGGTCACGTCAGGAAGAAACGAACTAGAAGTAGGCATAGCATTCGATTACCAAATTGGATTTTGGTATAATGAAGAAGCAGTGGGAGTTCTTGAAACTAGTTGAGCCAAGGTTGTATAACCAACTAGAAGCATAGGTCCACTGCTTTTAGGAGGTGGTTGAGATGGAACACTTCCTACATAAGGAAAACCTTCTAGTGGAAAGTCGTATTCAGAATATTATCAACACTAGGAGTGTGAGTAGCTAAGACTTTTGGAGGACCTCAAGCAGAGGTTGGAAACTCATCTTTTGATGTGATAGGTGGAAACAATTGGTGAGGCAGAATCTGAGACGATGGAGATAACTCCAAAGGTACACTAGGGTTTATCATATGGACTATAAGTTTGTTGAGGAGATATCACCAACAGATAAAAAAGAGGATTTAGAGGGAGTAAAACAAACCTTTGTGGACTCTCAGGAGTTTCTGGATCAGATCCCTGAGATGATGGTGAGTCTTGAGGTGGGGGACAAGAAGCAAGTGGTTGGATAATTGGCACAATTCCATGATCAAGACCTTGAGCTTTAAGTGACTGTGGAAGTTTAGGACGAACTCCTTGTGATGACCCTCCAGTATCAGATGATGAAGGGGAATTGTGAGTTGAATGCAGTGGTTCAACCATGATGAATTTCTCCCAAAAGAAAAAGGAGAAGAGATGATTTTGTTGAGGGTTTTAAAGTTAAAATTTACAAGGAATTACTCAATATGAGGTCAAGAAGCAATTTTATGGGTTCAACATATTATCATTGGTAGTTAATTTTATAACTTAAAACAACAAATAAATAAAAAAGGGTTATACTAGGAAAGAGGGTTTACCAAGTATCCATGAACCACTATATACACCTTAGCTGAAACCAAGGACTTCATGTATGGCGGCCAATCTCTGTGAATGTTGTGTTTGGTGTATCACATTTACAAGGTGATAGACTCGGTGACCTGTGGCTAAAAGATAACAACCTAGTGGGATCTACCAATATATACTCAATGGTATGGGGAGCACAAGTCCATGTTAGCATTCTCTAATGCATAACCAATAGGTAAGAGTGTTCCGATATACTTGCCATATTGAAGTGCCTTCGATATACCCGAAAGTAGTAGAGAACCTTCGATATAATTCTATACTGGAACGAGATTTCAACCTTGGGATACAATGCAGGCAATTAACAACAACTTCTATGTTTAAAGATGCTGGAAAATTTCTCTAGCCTAGGCCTCTAGATATTTGCGTTAGGTTACAAATTCTCCTAAGGTTAATTGAGGTAAATTTTGAAAGTAACTTGAATTAGGTTTCAATTTTATGGCTAAACAACGTTACCTGAATTCCTATGATGCAATTAAATGAGAAAAATGAAAGATTTCATTCAATGAATGCTAAACTAATGAGGGAAGAGAGACAACCAAACAATGCGTCAAAAGATATCTCCCTAAATTTTTGAATGCAAGATTTAAAAAATGAAACCTACTCTTTCACTTTCACTAATGAATGCAATGCCAAAATGCAATATGTTTATAAAAAAAATCACTTTCTTTCAGTAAGATGCACTAATATTTTTGTTCTTTTTCTTTCACTTTGATTCAAAATGCAAACTAATGCACAAGAAAATGAAAAATGGATTTCAAAACAACTAAAATGAGGATTTCATTCATTTTGGTTTCGAATAAAACGAAAATAATCTTTCTTTCAGTAAGATGCACTAATATTTTTTTTCTTTTTCTTTCACTTTGATTCAAAATGCAAACTAATGCACAAGAAAATGAAAAATGGATTTTAAAACAACTAAATGAATATTTCATTCACTTTGGTTTCGAATAAAACAAAAATCATTTCAAAAATACTTTAATGAAGAGATATTTTCACTTTTCTTTTCAAAACAACAAAATTAAAACAAGCATATACTTTCAGTTTCACCAAGGCAAACAATTGTAATATATGTTTGACAATGGAGCAAAAGTAGTTTTCAAAGTAAAAATATGATCTAATAATAATGAAAATGGTGTCTTGATCGCATAAAAACTCCTAAATGGAGACAATTGATCTCACAAAAACAAGCCAGGTGATGAGTGAAGGGTAACATAGACCTAGAAACCCTAGGAGACAATATAAATTCAATCACACACCAACAGAAGAAAAGAGACAATTGCAACCATTAAAAGACAACAATCAAGGAAAACGCACTGAGTTCACACTAGAAAAGCACTCACAAAGGTTGAGACATAGAGAAAATAAGAATAAACCCTAACTTTTTCTACCCTTTAGGATTAGCGCGCCTGTGAAAGACAAAGTAGTGTTGAAAGGTAAAGCAGCATGACTGCTAATCCAAAATCAGCACTGGTAGCACTTCTGTTAAACTAGAAAACACTCTAGGCAAGGAAAAGAAGGAAAAAAAAGAAAAAGTTTCAAAAAACATACTAGACTCAACACTCTCAAGCAAAAACTAGTGACTGTATAAACCTACAATGATGCACACAAGCCGAGAAATCAATGGCTGGTCAAACTAATCAGAGGATCAGATCGAAGAAATGGATGGAAAGGTTATAACTTCTCTAGTGGAGTCACCATTTTTTTTGTGTAGGTAAATCCTTTCTGTAGAAAAAGATGATCCCTCTAGCCCAACAAGAGGGTCTAGAAACAAATGAGACAATCTACAAGATGCTTTCCTAGATTACAATGGAAATAAGAGAAGAGAAAGGAGAGATACCTTGCTCTGATGCTATAATGCACTCCTTTGTTGAAGATCTTGATGCTTTCTCCTCAGGCTCAACCCTTACCTCTGATAGTGTTTGAATACCTGCATAAGAGGCCAAAGACACGACAAAGAATTAAAGTACAACACACATAATCAAATGTAAACCACTTAACATATTAACGAGTATCAAGATAAATGAAGCATTGATACAAGCATTTATGGAAAGTGAACCAACATTGGTATACATTAATAGACAAAAGAGGAATCATAGAACCCAAGAATTGATGTTAGTAGCCCTCCTTGAGTGAATTTCCAAGTCCAAGCTCAAGCTCTCGAAGCACTCCTTCTCCAAGCCAAAGTGAATACCATGCAGGCAATATCTCAGCATAAGGGTACAAATAATCAGAGACCAACCATTTGGGAATGGAGGGGGATGAATTTATAGGTAGGGATAGGGAGTTAGGATCTCACCAAAGATAGGGGAAGGTCCTCATCTCAAGGAGAAAACTCATAGGGATAAGATCAAAGGGTAATATTGGGAGAATTTGACCACATTCACAATGAATATCATCCAGCTCCTCATTTTGGAAGCCTCTAGATCATGAAGCTTCTCCTCCACTTTGGGAAAACTTCTTAGGGTTTAGCGCAAGTATCTGGGAAAAATCCGTGTTGGCATCACAAGGCTCATATGGTGCAAACTTACATCAACACGAGAGGGAAATTTTACAATCTCACTAACCTAGAAATTAGGGTTTTGAGCTCATTTTTCTGAGAGAAGGTTCAAGGAAACTTTTCATTAGTCCTTCAGGGAGGATCTAGATTACATATTAGGATGGATACATTGCATAATTGTCAAGGCTTTTAACACCCGAGGGTATGACACAGGGAGGTGCAAGAGGTGTGAAAAAATACTGTGTAACAATATTAAGGTAATGAAATGGCATCCAACTAACACATAATGGATCAATACTATCTTGACTCCCCCACTACTCACCACTCATCATCTTCAATACTTCTCCAACAAGATTGAATAAATTCCACCTTAATTTTTTTTATCCCTATAGATTTGTTATGTGGCATGGCCTTAATCTTCATTTCCACTTCCTAATAGGTTATGGCTCTCATAAGAGCCTCATTCTTCTCTTCTATCATTTTTTTTTAAATAGTAATGAGTATATATTTGTATTAAATCCTAACCCAAACATTGAAAATACACATGAAGTCATTAAATTTCAACATTTTTAGAGGGTCATTCGAGAAGGAACTATCTATTAAGACTATGTAGCTACTAACTAAAAGGGCTACAATATCATTGCAATGTACATAGATTTGGAGAAATTGAGATAGAAAAGATAATAAAAAAATATAGCAGGATCCCATCACAGAGCAGAGTGGTGGTTTTCATTTGCTAATTAGCTCAAATCAAAGTTTTGAGGGCCATGAGCTATAACAATAGCTTCACTTGATTGCTTTTCACACTTTACATCATTTCCTTTGAGGTGGAGATCTTCAAATTGTCTTAGGAGAGCATCAATATCATGCTCCTGATGAGAAAAAATATGCTTTAAGGACTAAATTTCACCAAAAACAAAGATAAATAAATTTCCCTGCTAAAGGAGGCACCATCTTAAATCAATAATTTCCATGTGGAGAGACTCTCCGGGGTTGCTACTAACGATGTTGGGATTTTCATAGGATCCATATGAATTTGTATAGGAGCCATGATTGTAATACTTATGGGGTATTTGTTCTATGCACAAAGGAAGACGAAGTCAAAACATTATTTAATGCAATTGGATAGATAGAGAGATGGGAAGGAATTGATGAAAATGTAGGAGATAAGGAGGGTGGAAGAATTTAGAGAGATCTTGAACAGAGAGTCCAAGCAAGAGTAGGGGATGCCTAGAGGAACAGAGAAGGGGAGGAAAAGGGGAGAAGCCAATACAAACTAAAATAGAACAATTCTAGAGGGATACAAGTAATGCTCAACTAAGTATTTTACCACATGGAAGTAAGTAGACCTGAGAAGAATAGAATGGTTACAACGAGAACTATCCTCGTAACCAACTTCATCAAACCAATGAGAGATGGAGATTATCCACATGCCAAACTCATTATTGAGCTCCATAGAGAGGGGAAATGATGGAGGAAGTCTATTTAATAAACCACAATCACCACTATGAACATCTCTACCCAAAAATATGTGATTTCAAAGCCAACTAGAGTGAAGGGATTATTATAGCAGATGAAGGAATCTTATGAAATTAGTGCCTCTAATCTTGCAGCGGAGCCATTTAAGGCAAGAGCATGTTGACACCACATTTCTTGAGGGGAATAATGCAAAATATACATGATATATAGATCTTCTCATCTGATATATAGAGATAGGGTGATGAGAGGAGTCGGGCCTTGCCATAGATTTATCACCAGGAAGGCATCCTAACTATGTGAGATCGATCTCATCACAATTACAAATCCTAGGAATAACTTGCATCAAATCCATAAGTCCATTTAGTGAAGGAGGCATGTACTGTACTTCATAACGCTAGAGATGAGGAGATATAATGGCCTCCCATACATGGGATCCACTTGTTATTGATGCCATGATGTTAATCTTCTTGACATTGTAAACTTTGGTTTTAGTGGTTCTTTTGATTCAAAGGAGGTTCATATTTCGATGTGCTGACGTGGAAGATTTAGGGTAAGTGGAATGGATTATAAACTAGGGGATGGGGAATACATCCTTGGCTCCATTGATCTCCCTCTTCCCTTCATCTAAAAAGGCCGGCTAAATTTTCTTGATATTCAACCTCCAAGTTATGATTATGGAGGATGTAAAAGGGAGAGTATGAAGAAAAGGGCCTTTGATCATAATTGATTCTTTTTAGAATAAGAATAATAACATGTTCACAAGAGTTAGTAACATTAGTAAAGTGATGGATACTAGGCACTGAATCTCCCAACATGATGAGATCTAGAGATCCCTCATCATGAGCTATGTTTTATCCAAAATGAAGACCATATAACTCAACTTGATTTGTTGTTTTTATTTTTTATATTGAAAGGGCTATGATTATTTGATTTTTTTTTCCTTCGAGATTAGTGAGAATCCCTCCCCCTCCTGCCACCCTCATTCTTCTTTATTATAATTAATTGAGGAATATGTTATATTTTTACTATATTATCTTTTTCTTATCCAATTGAAGCTCAGATAGAATGTTTTGGAAGAACTGAATTAATTCTTGAGATTAATGTAGAGACATGTCCTTTTGTGTTTCTATTATTCACCCATATTCCCCTTTCAATTAAATTATTCTATTAGAATGTCAGTGTTACAACATTGACTTATAGAAGAAAGTGATATTATTTCCCCCCTTGGCACAATTGGATTCCATATTACTTTTCCAAAGTATTTCCTCATGCTTTATCCTTTCCTCTAGTTCCTACAAGTCTTTTTCCACAACCTTAATAAAACCCTCTAATCTTCCTTATAAATTCACCTCTTGTTGAATCTAAACCATTTTATTCTCTAGCTTGTTCTTTTCCTGCAAAATGTTTCCAAACTTCTCTTTTTTCTAATCCTTTATTTTCGAGTTGACATGCTTGAATTTTTTATATGGAGAAGACATTATTGTTCCCTCTATTTTTCCTAGCTCCTCCCACCACTATTAGATGTTACATTAGCACTCCAAGTGATGAAGCCAAAATTCTTGAACATAAATGGGTGATTTCATGGTCGATTTTTTAAATCAATATTGTTAAGGGATATAACCTAGTGGTCAAAACCATGACTACGAAGAATTGGGGCTTAAAAGAATTTCCCAGTTCATAATACTCTTAGAAATCATAAATCAATCAGGTTTGGATGAAACCTGCTACAGGCCTCCCCTTCTATTATTCCAGTTATAAACGCCATTGTTTGTCTCCATCTCAACTAGGTTAGCTGCATCAATTTCTTCCCAAAATAGAGTTGCATCTGCCTCTCATCTTCTTGTACCACCCTTGTTCTCATCCAATGAATCTATAATATTTAGATCCCCCCCTAAGATCTAGGGGGATGGGAATATTAAGTTACCATTCTAGATCATGGAATTTAGGAGCAAAGATTTGTCATGCATGCCATTGGGGCCATGTACATTTGAGAGATAACAATATTCTCCATAACCTATAATCTGAAATTAGATAATCTAGAATTAGGAAAACATGTTAGTGACTTTGATATCTTCGTCAATCTAAAAAATTCCTAGGCCACATGGATGACCTTGGGAATCTAGGATCACTATTTGACACTTACATCTCCAATTGCTGCTGATTTTGGATAGTCGCTTCTGATATTTTTATTTCCTTGATCATCTTTATGGATTGCTTTCCCCCAAAATATTTGTACTTTAGGAGAATTTACATACCTTTACTTCTAAGGCCCCTCATATTCTATGATACTATTTTCATGTTTGAGACTTGTTATATCCACCAAGTGCCTCTACAATAACCCTCACTCAGTGAATTCATCAAGTTTCCGCCTAACTCATCCAACAACTACAAATTACTCTTGCAGCCTCTTTTCTTCTCCTCTCTATGCATCTTTGTTATGTCTTTCATTGAGTGTGATTGGACTCCCAAAGGTACATTATTCCCTTTGCCTAATTTTTCCCTCGTTGTGACATGGTTGTATTTCAAGGATGACTACCCTAGGAGCTAAACTTTATACTCTGGTAGAGTGGAAGGGTCATTTCCTTCCCACACTTTTTCTATTTCTAGTGGGTGTAATGTGTCCAAATCCATGTTCTTAGGTTGTTTTAGATAAGAGTCATCTCCTTCAGGAACGACGCAAAGGATAAAGGGGGGAAGGGGCATCTGGATAGAAGATTCATAAGAATGCAAATTTGTAGAAGAGCTATTAATAGATTAGGGATAAAAGATATTTAAAGATGTTGACTATTTTTCCTCTGAGGAGTGATGACCCATTGGGTATTTCATTTCCAAATTTGTTGGCTACTCAAAGGCATTTCCTTCCTTCTTCTCTAATGATGTGAGTCACTCATATTTGTTTATTTCCACCCCTTTTTTAGTCAGTAGATCTTGGTGTGGAGGAGATTTACGGTTTCACCAATTTCATTTCAATTTAGTGAAACCATTGTTGATTTTGTTCAAAGGAGCTTCAATGCTTTTCTTTTGGGCTGTCAATTGGCACTTGCAGTACAAGTGGCCATAATCATTACACCTTCTGCACCGAAATGGAATTTTCTCATGATCCAATGTTTGTTTCTAGAGATCGTTCTAGTAATACATATCGATTAATTCTAGGAGAGGCTCATATATATATTCATGTATACACATATTTCTGCATAGATATCTAGTGCACCTATTTTTTTACTTCAAAGTTTTTCACAAAATACCCTAGGGCATTACCTATGTCCAACAACATATCCTCATCCCAAAACTCATGGTAATGAGTACATATTGATCCAAACTAGAGCTTTCATAAAGTATTCCTTCTCAGGGATGAAACGTTTTGTCTAAAATCTCAAATAAAGGCTGATATAGTTAAAAAATATGGTCAGTTATTAAAAACTTAGTTTCGAACTTTTAGACTGGCGAAGACAATGGTGAAAAAATCCTTGGCACCCGGTTTGGCTTAATGTGGCCTTTTGACTTCCTTTTTCTATACACCTAGTGGGTTAATGCATTTTCTAATGACCATATCCCCAAAACCGTACCTCTTAGTGCGTGGTCCTGCATGTATTGAATATATTCTCCTATGCAACTTGAACAAACCTCCAACATGGGGTCAATAGCTGCTTTTGGAAAACAACTTCCTATTCTCCATTTCCCAACATGGTTGGTTGATGCAAACCTTTTTGTTCTCCATCCATCTTAGGATCTAAATAATTTGGTGCTTAATTTGTGGCCTAATATGGGCTTATGCCCTAAAAACAACCTTGGTATAGGAGAGACTATCTCTACCTCTATTGGCACTACCCATAGAAAGAGCCACCTAGGATGAAAAATAAAACACAATATTTAGGGTTTTGCATAAAAACAATCAAAGGTTTGCAGAGCATAAACTATTTCCATTAATTATTAATACTAATAATTCCTTTATGTAAATCATTATTTATCTATCTATATAATAAATTCTCCTTTCCGAAGCAATACAATCCATCCATTTATATTTCATATTAATATATCACATATTACCCTTATGAGACGCAAAACACCACCCTCCATCCATAATTTATATATTGTTATGCATTTTTATATCTCAAAGAACCCTCATAGAGTTAAAAAATATGGCCATAAAACTTGGTTTCGATCTTCTAGACTGATGAAGGCAATTGTGAAAAAACCCTTGGCACTCAATTCTATCTTAATGTGGCTTTGTGGCTTCCATTTGCTATAAACCTAGTGGGTTAATGTATTTTCTAATGACCATATCCCAAAAGCAGATCCTCTTAGTGCACGGTCCCATGTGTATTGAATATATTCTCCTATGTGATTTGAACAAACCTCTAGCATGGGGTCTAGCATGGGGTCAATAGCTGCTTTGGGCAAGCAACTTCCTGTTCTCCATTTTCCAACATGTGTTGTTGCAAACCTTTATGTTCTCCATCCATCTTAGGATCTAAAGAATTATGTACCCAATTTGTGGCCTAATATGGGATTATGCCTTAAAAACAACCTTGTTATAGGAGAGACTATCTCTCCCTCTATTGGCACTACCCATAGAAAAATCCGCCTAGGATGAAAAATAAAACACAATATTTAAGATTTTGCAAAAAAACCATCAAAATATTGCAAAACATAAGCTCTTTTTATTAATTAGTAATATTAATAATTCCTTTATGTAAATCATTATTTATCTATCTATATAATAAATTATCTTTTCTAAAATAATACAATCCATCCATTTATATTTCAGATTAATACATCACATATTACCATTATGAGAAGCAAAGCACTACTATCCATCCATAAGTTATATATTGTTGTGCATTTGCACATCCAACCAGAGATATGCCCCTATACTTCCTTTTTAGATAGCAGGTTATTACTCGTCCATTTCCGAAAAACGCAGTTAGACTTCTCTACATCATTTAATCATTCCAAAGCATTGGCATTCAGTGGTCATTCACAGCATTGTGGTTTCTCTACGATGACACTACATTCAAAAATATATAATCTATAAAGGGTGCTTCACTGTGATTTATCCATTCCATTCCAAATTGCCAGATGGAATATATACACAGTTTTTAATAGGCAAGACACAACAAAGAAGACATTCTTGGGTACTAACGAAGAACATATAGAAGACATTCATGGGTACTAACGAAGAGCATATGGAAGTAGTATATACACAATTTTTAAAAAGGCTTCATGCATTCCCAACTACCCAGGTAATATAAAATACATTAAGTAATATATGAACATTTAATCATTCCAAAGCATTGACATTCAGTGGTCGTTCACAGCATTGTGGTTTCTCTATGATGACACTACATCATTCAAAAATATATAATCTATAAAGGGTGCTTCGTGCTTCACTGTGATTTATCCATTCCATTCCAAATTGCCAGATGGAATATATACACAGTTTTTAATAGGCAAGACACAACAAAGAAGACATTAAGACATTCATGGGTACTAACGAAGAGCGTATAGAAGTAGTATATACACAATTTCCAAAAAGGCTTCATGCATTCCCAACTACCCAGGTAGTATAAAAAACATTAAGTAATATATAAACATTTTGAATGGGCTTCAAGGAGACACAGAGCATTCACTGGTAGTAACAAAGCATATGTAAGTAATATATACAGAGTTTTAAATAGGCTTCGTCCGTTCCAAACTGTCAAATAATATATAAACAGTTTTGAATGGTCTTCAAATAGACAACAAAGAAAACATTCACGTGTACCAAAAGCATAGAAAAGTAGCATATAAACAATTGTTAATAGGCTTCATCCATTCCAATCCGCCAGAGTAATATATAAACAATTTTTAACGGGCTATTCAAAGAGACACAACAAAACATTCACGGGTACTAACAAAGGATACAGAGGCCTTTTAACAAGAAACAAAACAGTTACGGCTACCAACAAAGCATATAGATTTTTGATTCGCTTCCACCGCCATTTATATTACAAGCAAGAACCCACAACCCTGATTTTTGGCAAATTCCTGCAAAAGATTTTGGCTTTTTATAAAAAAAAAAAATTGATATTGGAAAGAGAAGAAGAAATATATGCAAATTTGAAGTTGCAAGCTCCCCGTCAGCATTAAACTAAGAAGCATATTAACCAAAAGTCAAACTATCTATTACGTAAATCACATTGGTCATATTAGGTCTCGTCTTGTAACCGCAGGGCAACGGAGGTAGGTCTCGTCTTGTAACCGCAGGGCAACGGAGGTAGCAATTTTGATCTTTTAAATAGCATGGTAGCAGAAGAGGGTAGTGGTTGTACCAAGAGGAAAATGAGGATACTGCAATTTAAATTGGAGTGAGTTACAAAAAATATGGAAATATGGTATTTCACATTCTTAAAATTAAAAAAAAATCATAAAAATTAATTAGAATTTATTTAAAATATTATATTTATCTTATTATTATAAAAAGAATTACGTATTAATATATAATATTATATATATATATATAATATGGAACAATAATTTGTAACTATAAAGTTTTATCCTATTTTAATTACGGAAATTTTTAATTTAGGTTTTATTACAATAATCAAAAAAACAAAAACTCATTAATATGAATTTGTTTATATGATTTTTATTTAATTAATAAATTTAATTAAAAGAGCAAAAAAAAGCATAATTACTATAGAGAAAAGAATATCTATTTTTTATATGTGTATACTACTATAAATATTTATTTTATGTAGGTTAAATCTCTACTATTTGGCTAATAAATTTGATAATTAAATTAAGTTCCAAAAACTCTTCCAAAATAAATGGTGTTCAGTGAATCACATTTACAAGGCGATTGACTCAGTTACCTGTGGCTAAAAGATAACAACTTAGTGGGGTTTCCCAATATATACTCGACACTATGGGGAGCACAAGTCCATGTTAGCATTGTTTAATGCATAACCATTAGGTAAGATTGTTCCAATATACTTGCCATATTGAAGTGCTTTCGATATACTCGAAAGTACTCAGTTACCTGTGGCTAAAAGATAACAACTTAGTGGGGTTTCCCAATATATACTCGACACTATGGGGAGCACAAGTCCATGTTAGCATTGTTTAATGCATAACCATTAGGTAAGATTGTTCCAATATACTTGCCATATTGAAGTGCTTTCGATATACTCGAAAGTACTGGAGAAACTTCAATATACTTCCGTACTGGAACGAGATTTCAACCCCGGGATACAATACAAGAAGTTAACAACAACTTCTATGTTTAAAGACACTGGAACACATCTCTAACCTAGGCCTCTAGATATTTGTTCTTTTTCTTTCACTTCGATTCAAAATGCAAACTAATGCATAAGAAAAGGAAAAATGGATATCAGAACATGTAAACTGAATATTTCATTCACTTTGGTTTCAAATAAAACAAAAATAATTTCAAAAGTACTTTAATGAAGAGATCTTTTCACTTTTTTTTCGAAACAACGAAATCAAAACAAGCATATACTTTTAGTTTCACCAAGGCAAACAATTGTAATATACATTGACAATGGAGCAAAAGTAGTTTTCAAAGTAGAAATATGATCCAATTTTAATGAAAACAACTTCGCAAATATGAACCAAAAGCAACTTGAAAATGGTGTCCTGATTGCAGAAAAACTCCTAAATGGAGACACTCGATCTCACAAAAATAAGCCAAGTGATGAGTGAAGGGTTACATAGACCTAGAAACCCTAGGACACAATCTAACTTCAATCACACACCAACAAAAGAAAAAAGACAATTGCAACCATTAAAAAACAACAATCAAGGAAAATATAATGAGATCACACTGAAAAAACACTCACAGAGGTTGAGACACACTGAAAATGAGAATAAACCCTAACTTTTTCTAGCCTTTAGGATCAGCGCACCTATGAAAGAAAAAATAGTGATGAAAGGCAAAGCAGTGTGACTGTTAGCCCAAAATCGGCACCGACATCGCTTCTGTAAAACTAGAAAACACATTGGGCAAGGAAAAGAAGGAAAAAAGAAAATGTTTCAAAAGCCATACTAGACTCAATACTCTCAAGAAAAAACCAGTGACAGTATAAACCTACAATAATGCACACAAGCTGAGAAGTCAACGACTGGTCAAACTAATCAAAGGATCAAATCGAAGAAATGGATGGAAAGGTTGTAAATTCTCTAGTGGAGTCTCCATTTTTTGTGTGTAGGTAAATCCTCTCTGCGGACAAAGATGATCCCTCTAGCCCAACGAGTTGGTCTTGAAACAAATGAAACAATCTACAAGACACTTTCCTAGATTAAAATCGAAATAAGAGAAGAGGAATGAGACCTACCTTGCTCTGATGTTATAATGCACTCATCTGTTGAAGATCTTGATGGCTTACTCCTCAAGCTCAGCCCTTACTGCTCATAGTGTTCGAATACCTGCACAAGAGGCTAAAGACACAACAAAGAATTAAAGTGAAACACACATAATCAAACGTAATCCACTTAACATATTAAGGAGCATTAAGATAAATAAAGCATCGATACAAGCATTTATGGAAAGTGAAGCAACATTTGTATATATTAATAAACAAAAGAGGAAGCATAGAACCTAGGAATTGATGGTAGTGGCTCTCCTTGAGTGAATTTCCAAGTCCAAGCTCAAGCTCTCCAAGCACTCCTTCTCCAAGCTAAAGTGAATAGCATGTAGGCACTATCTCAGCATAAGGGTGCAAATAATCAGAGACCAACCATTTGGGAATGGAGGGGGATGAATTTGTAGGCAGGGATAGGGAGTTAGCATCTCACCAAAGATAGGGGAAGGTCCTCATTTCAAGGAGGAAGCTCATAGGGATAAGATCAAAGGGTAATATTGGGAGAATTTGACCACATCCATAATGAATATCATCCAGCTCGTTGTTTTGGAAGCCTCTAGATCATGAAGCTTCTCCTCCACTTTGGGAAAACTTTTCTTTTAGGGTTTAGCACAAGTATCCAGTCAAAATACGCACTGTCATCATGAGGCTCATATGGTGCAACCTGCCATTAACACGAGAAGGTAGTTTTACAATCACGTTGACCCAGAAATTAGGGTTTTGAGCTCATTTTTCTGAGGAAAGGTTTAAATAAAATTTTCATTATTCCTTCAGGGAGGATCAAGATTGCATATTACGATGGGCACACTGCATAATTGTCAATGTTCTTAGCACTCCGGGGTATGACATAAGGAGGTGTAGGAGGTGTGACAAAATACTATGTAACATTATTAAGGTAATGAAATGGCATCCAACTAACACATAATGGATCAAGACTATCCTGACTCCCCCACTTCTCACCACTCATCATCTTTAATACTTTTCCAACAAGATTGAATAAATTCCACCTTAATTTTTTTTTATCCCTAGGGCTTTCTTATGTGGCATAGCCTTAATCTTTATTTCCACTTCCTAATAGGTTATGGCTCTAATAAGAGCCTCATTATTCTCTTCTATAATTTTTTTTAAAATAGTAATGAGTATATATTTATATAAAATCCTCACCCAAACATGGAAAATACACATGAAGTCATTGAATTTCAGCATTTTTAGAGGGTCATTCGAGAAGGATCTCTCTATCAAGACTATGTAGCTACTAACTAAAAGGACTACAATATCACTACAATGTACATATATTTGGAGAAATTGAGATATAAAAGATAAAAAAAGAACACAGTAGGCTCCCATCACAGAGGAGAGTGGCAGTTTTCATCTGCTGGTTGGTTCAAATCAAAATTTCGAGAGCCACAAGCTATATCGATAGCTTCACTTGATTGCTTTTCATAGTTTACATCATTTCCTTTTAGGTGGAGATCTTCAAGTTGTCTTAGGAGAGCATCAATATCATGCTCCTGATGAGCAAATTATGCATTAAGGACTAAATTTCACCAAAAAAAAAGATAAATAAATTTCCCTGCTAAAGGAGGCACCATCTTAAATCCATAATTTCCATGTGGAGAGACTCTCTGGGGTTGTTACTAACGATGTTGGGATTTTCATAGAATCCATACGAATTTGTATAGGAGCCATAATTGTAATACTTATGGGGTATTTGTTCTATGCACAAGGGAATATGAAGTCAAAACATTATTTAATGCAATTGGATAGATAGAGAGATGGGAGGGAATTGATGAAAATGCAGGAGATAAGGAGGGTGGAAGAATTTACAGAGATCCCAAACAGAGAGTCCAAGGGAGAGTAGGGGATGCTTGGAGGAACAGAGAAGGGGAGGAAAAGGGGAGAAACCAATAAAAACTAAAATAGAACAAGTCTAGAGGGGTACAAGTAATGCTCAAGAGAGTAGTGTACCACAGGGAAGTAAGTAGACCTAATAATAATAGAATGGTTACAGCTAGAACTATCCTCTTAACCAACTTCGTCAAACCAATGAAAGATGAAGATGATCCACATGCCAAACTCATTATTGAGCTCCATAGAGAGGGGAAATGATGGAGGAAATCTATTGAATAAACCACAATCACCACTACGAACATCTCTACCCAAAAATATGGGATTGCAAAGCCAATTGGAGTGAAGGGATTATTTAGCAGATGAAGGAATCTTATGAAATTAATGCCTCTAATCTTACAACATATCCATTTAAGGCAAGAGCATGCTGACACCACATTTCCTGAGGGGAAGAGTGCAAAAGATACATGAGATATAGATCTGGTCATCTGATATAGAGAGATAGGATGATGGGAGGAATTGGGCCTTGCCATATATTTATCACCAAGAAGGCATCCTAACTATGTGAGATCGATCTCATCACAATTACGAATCCTAGGAATAACTTGCATCAAATCCATAAGCCCATTTAGTGAAGGAGCCATGTACTGTACTTCACAACGCTAGAGATGAGGAGATATAATGGCCTCCCATAGATGGGATCCACTTGTTATTGATGCCATGATGTTAATCTTCTTGACATTTTCACCTTTGGTTTTAGTGGTTCTTTTGATTCAAAGGAGGTTCATATTTCGATGCGGTGAGGGGGAAGATTTAGGGTAAGGGGAACGGATTATAAACTAGGGGATGGGGAATACATCCTTGGCTCCATTGATCTCCCTCTTCCCTTTGTCTAAAAAGGCAGGGTAAATTTTCTTGATATTCAATCTCCAACTTATGATTATGGAGGATGTGAAAGGGAGAGTATGAAGAAAAGGGCCCGAGATCATAATTGATTCTTTTGAGAATAAGCATAAGAACATGTTCATGAGGGTTAATGTCATTAGTAAAGTGCTGGATAGTGGGCATTGAATCTTCCAACATCATGAGATGTAGAGATACCTCATCATGAGATATGTTTTATCCAAAAAGAATACCATACATCACAGCTTGATTTTTTGTTTTTTTGTTTTTTGTTTTGTTTTGTTTTGTTTTGTTTTGTTTTTGTTTTTGTTTTTGTTTTTGTTTTTGTTTTTGTTTGTAATACTGAAAGTGCCATGAGTATTTGATTTTTTTTTTTTTTTAATTAAATTTTTTTTCCTATCACAGGATTAGTAAGAACCCTCCCCCTCCTGCCACCCCTCATTCTTCTCTATTATAATTTATTGAGGAATATGTTAAATTTTTACTGTATTATATTTTTCTTGTCTAGTTGAAGCTCATATATAATGTTTTGGAAGATCTGAATTAATTTCTGAGATTAATGCAGAGAGATATCCTTGTGTGTTTCTATTATTAACCCATATTCCCATTTGAATGAAACTATTCTATTTGAATGTCAGTGCTGCAACATTGACTTATAGAAGAAATTGATATTATTTTCCCCCTCGAAGCAATTGGATTCCATATTATTTTTCCAAAGTATTTCCTCATGCTTTAGCCTTTCCTCTAGTTCCTACAAGTCTTTTTCCACAACCTTAATAAAACCCTCCAATCTTCCTTATAAATTCACCTCTTGTTGAATCTCAACCATTTTATTCTCTAGCTCGCTCTTTTCCTGCAAAATGTTTCCAAACTTCTCTTTTTTCTAACCCTTTATTTTCAACTTGACATGCTTGAATTTTTTATATGGAGAAAACATTATTGTTCCCTCTATTTTCCCTAGCTCCTCCCACCACTGTTAGATGTTGCATTGACACTCCAAGTGATGAAGCCAAAATTTCTTGAATGTAAATGGGTGATTTCATGGTCGAGTTTTTAAATTAATATTGTTAAGGGATATAACCTAGTGGTCAAACCTATGACTATGAAGAATTGGGGCTTAAAAGAATTTCCCATTTCATAATACTCTCAGAATTCATAAATCAATCAGGTTTGGATGAAACCTGCTATGGGCCTCCCCTTCTGTTATTCTAGTTAGAAACGCCATTGTTTGTCTCCACCTCAACTAGGTTAGCTGCATCAATTTCTTCCTAAAATAGAGTTGCATCTACCTCTCGTCTCCTTGTACCACCCTTGTTCTCATCCAATGGATTTATAATACTTAGATCTCCCCCCAAGATCTAGGGGGATGGGAATATTAGGTTAACATCTTGGATCATGGAATTTAGAAATAAAGATCTGTCATGCATGCCATTGGGGTCATATACATTTGAGAGATGACAAAATTCTCCATAACCTATAACCTAAAATTGGATAATCTAGCATTAGGAAAACATGTTAGTGACTCTGATATCTTCATCAATCTAAAAACGTTCTAGGCCACCTTAATAACCTTGGGAATCTAGGGTCACGACTTGACTCTTACATCTCCAATTGCTATTGATTTTGGATAGAATCCCTTCTGATATTTTTGTTTCATAGATCATCTTTATGGATTGTTTTCCCCCAAAATATTTGTACTTTAGGAGAATTTTCATGCCTTTACTTCTAAGGCCCCTCATATTCTATGATACTATTTTCATGTTTGAGACTTGTTATATCCACCGAGTGCCTCTGTGATAACCCTAACTCATCATAAATTCACCGAGTTTCCGCCTAATTCATCTAACAACTACAAATTACTCTTGCAGCCTCTTTTCTTCTCCTCTCTATGCATCATTGTTATGTCTTTCATTAAATGTTATTGGACTCCCAAAGGCCCATTATTCCCTATGCCTAATTTGGCCCTGGCTATCACATGCTTGTATTTCAAGTATGACTATCCTAGGAGCTGAACTTTATACTCTGGTAGAGTGGAAGGGTCATTTCCTTCCTACACTTTTTCTATTTCTAGTACGTTTAATGTGTCCAAATCCATGTCGTCAGCTTGTTTTAGAAAATAGTCATCTCCTTCATGAACGATGCGAAGGATAATGGGGGGAAGGGGCATATGGATAGAAGAGTCATAAGAATGCAAATTTGTAGAAGAGGTGTTAATAGGTTAGGGAGAAAAGATATTTAAAGATGTTGACTATTTTTCCTATGAGGAGTGATGACCCATTGGGTATTTCATTTCCAAATTTGTCGGCTAATCAAATGCATTTCCTTCCTTCTTCTCTAATGATGGCATTCACTCATATCTATTTATTTCCACCCCTTTTTTAGTCAGTAGATCTTGGTGTGGAGGAGGTTTAGGGTTTCACCAATTTCATTTCACTCAAGTGAAATCATTGTTGATTTTGTTCAAAGGAGCTTCAATGCTCTTGTTTTGGGCTATCAATTTGCAATTGTAGTACAAGTGGCCATAATCATTACACCTTCTACACCGATATGGAATTTTCTCTTTATCCAATGTTTGCTTCTAGAGATCGTTCTAGTAATACATATCGATTGATTCTAGGAGAGGCTCATATATATATTCTTATATACACATATGTATGCATAGATATGTAGTGCACCTATACTTTTGGTTCAAAGTTTTTCACAAAATACCCTAGGGCATTACCTATGTCCAACAAGATCTCCTCATCCCAAAACTCACGGTAATGAGTACATCTTGATCCAAACTAGAGCTTTCATAAAGTCCTCCTTCTCAGGGATGAAACGTTTTGTCTAAAATCTCAAATAAAGGCTGATATAGTAAAAAACTTAGTTTCGAACTTTTAGACTCGCGAAGACAATGGTGAAAAAATCCTTTGCATCCAATTTGGCTTAATGTGGCATTTTGGCTTCCATTTTCTATAAACCTAGTAGGTTAATGCATTTTCTAATGACCATATCCCCAAAACTGTACCTCTTAGTGTGTGGTCCTACATGTATTGAATATATTATCCTATGTGACTTGAACAAACCTCCAACATGGGGTCAATAGATGCTTTTGGCAAACAACTTCTTGTTCTCCATTTCCCAACATGGTTGGTTGATGCAAACCTTTTTGTTCTCCATCCATCTTAGGATCTAAAGAATTTGGTGCTGAATTTATGGCCTAATATGGGATTATGCCCTAAAAACAACCTTGCTATAGGTGAGACTATCTCTACCTCTATTGGCACTACCCATAGAAAGAGCCACCTAGGATGAAAAATAAAACACAATATTTAGGGTTTTGCATAAAAACCATCAAAGTTTTGCAGAGCATAAACTATTTTCATTAATTATTAAAATTAATAATTCCTTTCTGTAAATCATTATTTATCTATCTATATAATAAATTTTCTTTTCCAAAGCAATACAATCCATCCATTTATATTTCATATTAGTACATCACATATTACCATTATGAGATGAAAAACACCACCCTCCATCCATAATTTATATATTGCTATGCATTTTTATATCTCAAAGAACCCTAATAAAGTTAAAAAATATGGTCGTAAAACTTGGTTTTGATCTTCTAGACTAGTGAAGGCAATTGTGAAAAAACCATTGGTGCTCAGTTCTAGCTTAATGTGGCTTTTTGGCTTCCATTTGTTATAAGCCTAGTGGGTTAATGCATTTTCTAATGACCACATCCCAAAAACAATACCTCTTAGTGCATGGTCCTGCTTGTATTGAATATATTCTCCTATGGTATTTGAACAAACCTCTAACATGGGGTCAATAGTTGCTTTGGTCAAGCAACTTCATGTTCCCCATTTTCCAACATGTGGTTGATGCAAACCTTTATGTTCTCCATCCATCTTAGATCTCAAGAATTGGGTGCCGAATTTGTGGCCTAATATGGGTTTATGCCTTAAAAACAATCTTGTTATAAGAGAGACTATCTCTCCCTCTATCAGCACTACCCATAGAAAGATCCACCTTATCAGCACTACCCATAGAAAGATCCACCTAGGATGAAAATAAAAACATAATATTTAAAGTTATGCAAAAAAACCACCAAAATTTTTCAAAACATAAACTCTTTTTATTAATTATTAATATTAATAATTCTTTTGTGTAAATCGTAATTTATCTCTCTATTAATTCTCTTCTCATCCATTTATATTTCATATTAATACATCACATATTACCATTATGAGAAGCAAAACACCATGATCCATCTATAATTTATATATCGTTTTGCATTTGCATATCCACCCAGAGATATGCCCCTATAATTCCTTTTTAGATAACAGGTTACTATTCGCCCATTCCCGAAAAAAGCCCGTTAGACTTCTCTACATCATTTAATCATTCCAAAGCATTGACATTTAGTGGTCATTCATTTAAACATTCCGAAGCATTGACATTCAGTGGTCGTTCACAGCATTGTGGTTTCTCTACGATGACACTACATCATTCAAAAATATATAATCTATAAAGGGTGCTTCACTGTGATTTATCCATTCCATTCCAAATTGCCGGATGGAATATATACATAGTTTTTAATAGGCAAGACACAACAAAGAAGACATTAAGACATTCATGGGTACTAACGAAGAGCGTATAGAAGTAGTATATACACAATTTTCAAAAAGGCTTCATGCCTCCCCAACTACCCAGGTAGTATAAAAAACATTAAGTAATATATAAACATTTTGAATGGGCTTCAAGGAGACACAGAGCATTCACTGGTACTAACAAAGCATATGTAAGTAATATATACAGAGTTTTAAATAGGCTTCGTCCGTTCCAAACCGCGGAATAATATATAAACAGTTTTGAATGGTCTTCATAGAGACAACAAAGAAAACATTCACGTGTACCAAAAGCATAGAAAAGTAGCATATAAACAATTGTTAATAGGCTTCATCCATTCCAATCCGCCAGAGCAATATATAAACAATTTTTAACGGGCTTCAAAGAGACACAACAAAACATTCACGGGTACTAACAAAGGATACAGAGACCTTTTAACAAGAAACAAAACAGTTACGGCTACCAGCAAAGCATATCGATTTTTGATTCGCTTCCACCGCCATTTATATTACCCTTCACATTAGAAGCAAGAACCCACAACCCTGATTTCTGGGTAAGTCCTGCAAAAGATTTTGGCTTTTTATAAAAAACTAAATTGATATTTGAAATAGAAGAAGGAATATATGCAAATTTGAAGTTGCAAGTTACCCATCAGCATTAAAGAAGGAAGCATATTGACTAAAAGTCAAACTATTTATTGGCCATTTTTAAGTCAATTGCAAATTCCCAGAATATTTCAGGATCCGATGGACATGGTTTTTTGACCGTGTCCATGTCTATGGGATAGCCAAAATATTCTAAATATCTTCAATCTACTCAAGCTCACTACTATTTATTAGGTAAATGACATTGATCCTATTAGGCCTTGTCTTGTAACCCAGGGGCAACCGAGGTAGCAATTTTGATCCTTTAAATAACATAGTAGCAGAAGAGGGGATTGGTTGTACCAAGAGGAAAATAAAGAGACTGCAATTTAAATTAGAGTGAGTTATAAAAAATATGGAAATATGATATTTCACAGGGTTAAAATTAAAAAAAAATCATAAAATTTAATTTATATTATTATCATTATTATTATAAAAAATTAGTATATTATATTATATATAATATATAAATAAAACATGGAACAATATTCTTAATTATAAAAGATTTATTTTATTTTATTACGGAAATTTTTTAATTTAGGTTTTATTACAATACCCAAAAACAAAAACTCATTAATATGACACTTGTTATATATGTTTATATATTTTTATTTAATTAAAAGAGCAAAAAAAAATATAAGTACTATAGAGAAAAAAATGTCTACTTTTTATGTGTATACTACTATAAATATTTATTTTATGTAGGTTAAATCTCTATTATTTGGTTAATAAATTTGATAATTAAATTAAGTTCCAAAAACTCTTCCAAAATAAACAACTCTAATTCCCTGAACAAAATCAACTTTTTAATTACACTCATTGGGCCAAGCCCAGTATCAACTATAATATAATGTTTACCATTTTAACTTAGTCAAATTACATAAAAATAAAAATTAAATAAATAATTAAAGAGAATATAATATGAGTAACATTTTAAATCACAACAAAAAAAACTTTATAAAAATAAAAACAAAATTGTCAGTAGAAAAGAAAAAAAAAAACCACATGTAAAATATAACCTATTTAAAAAAAAAAATCTAAAACCATCTTAAATCCAAATTTAATATAAAACCACTCTCACCTAAACAAAATCAACTTTTCATATTTTGCAAATATTACAGATTCCTCAATCGCATAGTAAACTTTACCTTATATTCAAGCCAATATGACCGAAATAAAAGAAAGAACGTACTCAGAATCAATACTCTAAAATGTGAAGGAACTGATGATATATATCTACGAAATAGGGTTGCAGAGACCATAGAACTCCTGCTATATATATCTATCTGTCTGACATGGTTGCAGATACCATATTTTATAACTCATCAGTATGTGCGAATTACTGACTATAACAACATCCGAGACGTATAAATTTTAGAGGCATCGAACCACAGAAATTAGAACTATGAAAGCTGTATATGGAAAACCTAAAATAACAATCATGGCAGCAATGAAGGTATCATCAGTTCTATCAAAATCTCGAGCAGTATCAGTTCAGCAGTTGATGCGGATGTGTGAAAAGATTGAGCAGCTCGGAAATGAGAGAGTTTAGACTTAAAATGGGGTTCCAATGGCCTTCTCGCAGAACGTCGAGGCATACGTTAGCCTGCGAATCGACTGTGGGGTGAATGAGCGGGTGGAGGCACTTCACAATAGGCGGCTGACAAGGGTACTTCCGGGGCATGCTCACGTTAAAATTGAAGGACCCCATTCCTTCTTGCGGCTCACCGGTGATTTGAAAGTTTGCCTCATCGTCTTTGCCATGGGAAAAAGATAACGACATGCAACTCGGCAATTGGAGTTCCTTCAAGTCTCTCTCCAATCTTAATTCTCCACACATTCTCTTCTTCGACTCTTGCCACTTGCACACGTCGAGGCATCATCTTCATCGTCAGGACTTCGCTTCAAATTGTTGCTGAATGTTGTCACCATGCTTGAATTGAATTGATGCATCTCAAAGTCCGACTCTCTGAACTGAAATCAATAGAACGACCGTTGCTTAATGAACCAAATCCCTCAGCATTTACAAGCTAGAGATCCATGGCAAGTTTAACCATCCATATATATTGGCAATGGCTGGTTAAGGGCCCATGTTGAGATGGGCGAGTTGGTCTAACGATAGATGGACAGAGGATAAACCACAGAAGAATAACACAATCTGGTATGAGTGGCTTGAAGTTATATGACTATCTGTTGTTTGAATTTATATGTTTTGATAGATTCAAAATTGCTAAAAGGAGATATGCTCATTTTAGAAAATACTTAAATGGTCTAAAACAAAATCCTGACTAAGTCTAATTCATAGTAATTTATCTTCAACTTCTACGACCACATCATAATGTTGTGGACAAAGAGAATGTGGTTCAACTCTCATTCTCAAAGTATGGTCTAAAACAAAATCCTAAGTCTAATTTAGAGTAATTATCTTCAATTTCTAAGACCACAACATGAGAAAGAGTGTGATTGAACTCTCATTCTCAAGAAAAGCTTAGCTAGTTGTGATTGTCACTGTTAAAATTCTATATATATAGAAAATTAAAATTAAATATTAATAGTTATATTATTAATAAGAATAGGTTTACGTTTATAATTTTATCTAAATAAAATTAATTTATAAATAGATTAACTGAGAATTGCATGGAGAGGGAAAATCTCCCAATTTTGCGGGTACTGATGATTAATTCAAATTGTTATAAGTTAAATCCCCTCCCAGAAATTGGAGTTTATAGGTTCAACTGTCTTAATAAATCCCTTTCCAAAAATTTAAAACCGAGGGAAAGGGGATTTATAGGTTCATCTTTTTTTAGAGTTGCGAAGCTTTCTCATGATCTTTGTAAAATAATAATTCTAAAACCGAGGAAATGGAGTTTATAGGTTAAACTCTTTTAAAGAAAGAGAGTTAGGGAGTTTATACATTCAATTCTTTTAATAAATCTCTTTTTAAAAGCAAGGGAAAAGGTTTATAAGTTTAATTCTTTTAATTTTCTTAAATTTGCGAAGTTTTTTTGACTTATAAAAAAGGTTTGGTTAT
>APFE031557124.1:41829-60481 GCA_000404065.3 Pinus taeda
AAACCAAACTTCTCCGACTATAGATCGCGAAGCTAAGACACCAATGTCCCAAGAACCAGAAGAGATGAAGGAGATGCAAGACGAAGGAAGTTGGAAGACCGTAGAGAAGAAAAAGAAAGCTACAACACCAATCTCGCCAAGAAAAATGAGGAGCCAGACAAGTAAAAATTAAGAAAATTGTAGGTCCGATAGACCAATTTGGTCTCAGTGGACGTTAACCATCATCATCATCATCATCATCATAAAGATGAACACTGTGGAAGATCCGAACTCCTCTCAGAAACCACACCACAGTAATCTACAATCCAAAATATTATATAATTGTTCCCCACTTTTCTTTTGCTTCAACCGTAAACTCATCTTATTACCCACTATTATGTGATTGCTGATCCCAACTTCTCTTGATTCAACCCTAACCTGATCTTATTACCCAATGTTGCTCCATTATGTGATTGTTCCCCTTTTGCTATCACTTTCTTATTATGTGGTTATGATATCACTTTCATGTGTTAATAAATATTTTGATGAGATGATTTTAAGATTATAGATTTTATATATTAGTTTAGATTTTTTATGATTCGAGATAAAGAGATTAAATATTATTTTATTAAAAAAAAATGGTATTTTAGAATTTGATTTTTTTCTATCTTTGCAATTGAGATGAGATTTTTACATCAAATATTGATTACAAATTAATAAATTATAAAGGCAAATATATTTATTAATATCAATTTAATTTTATTTTATTTTATTATTTTATTATATTTTTATGCAGTCAAAAGTTAGAAGACCTATACATTACATTACATATCTCTACATAGTAGGTTGGAGAGCCATGACACAAAATACTTTATAATATAGTGATAACTAGTTTAACAAATATACTTTATAGTTTAAAAATAATATAATTTATAGTTTTTATTTCATGGCTCAAATATACATAGGTATTAATATTTTGTTTGCTAATAGTAATTAGATAATTGAATTCATAAATTATAATTTAATTAATAGTAATTTTCTGTTTGAAAATTTTTGGGAAAAGATAATAAATATTATTTTATTATCTTTTTAATTGTTAATGATTACTGTTGAATTTAAAACTTTTAAATTAATAAAAAATAATTATTATCTTAAATATAATTTAGCATAGTCTACCTTAATAAATGAAATGATTTTTTAGCAAGATTGTTATTTCTTGCTGTTTAAAATACTCTTTTGAATGTATAAATGGATTTTGCACCTTGAAAATCCTTCAAGAAAATTGATATTTCCAAACTAAACAACTTAAACATATGATATTTTTTTATTTTTATTTTTTAATTTGTACTTGACTTTGAATAAAATTGACCCAAAAAAACACAGGAAAAATTCATTTTCATAATATTCATAAAAGATGTCATAGTCTTTAATTATTAATCCATTTATAAATTATAGTGTTTAATTCTTGATTTATCTATTTATAATTTTCCAATTTCACTTATAAATTGAGATGTAATTTTTCTTATATATTATTGGGTTAATGGGTGCTCTTTATCCTAGTATGGAAGATGTGTTGTGACTTGATCAAATTACATAAAACTAAAAATATTATTAAAAATAAAAAAAAAAATAAAAAATGAAATTAATAATTAAAACAAAATTGAAGTAAAATATTCAATTTATAGATGGTAGTTTCTTACTCTAGATTTTGATAATCTAGGGGAAAACCCATTGTATTCTTATCAGAGAATACATGCATACATACATGCATGTGTTCTACCAGCCTAGATTCAACTTAATTTTAGATTATCAAGCCCCAAGAGGGATCAAATATATTGAGTTGCAAATTTCCTTTAGAATGAAAAGAGATTTGATCTTTCTCTGCATCACTCTGAGGCCCTTGGTAGATCAGAATATAAAAGGATCTAGATTGGTTTATTAAAATTATTGTTTAAGTGTTTAATGAGTGTCTCATGTACAACATATTTGTTTTTGCATTTGATTAAATCATTTATTATATTTTATATTAATTATTCTAATGGGCCACACACTTAAATAAGCTTATTGCTATGTTAAATGATGATGATCAAATTTAACTACCTATATTAATATTAGTCCTTTTTTATTAATCTTAAATGATTTTCAAAATATTGTTAAATTGTGAATCTTTTAGTTTCTATTAATTTTATATGTTATATATAAATATAATTTGAGTCTTTAAATTACTAAAATATTCATTTTTAACTCATGGATTTGATTGTGTTAAAGAGCTTTTGAGAAAAATGTTATTCCCAATAGTTTTTATACTTCATATTTATTTAATATATTATTTTCCCCATAATTTATTGTAAACCAAAATTTTATTTTCATATTTATCCAATTTTATTTTTTATTCATTTTCATTTATAAAATAAGAATACTTGAAATCATTATAAATATAATGTATTTGCCATTATTTTTACTTTTATATTTTATATGTTTAATAATTTTTATATAATTAACGCATATAAGTGGGAATTTTTAATTTTAATTTTATTTTTTTATTTTCCATTGTATTTAAAAAAATGTTAACATGCAATCTTATACACTTACACATCTTCCGGGTCAATAAAAAGAAAAAAACACTTGATTATGTGTACATAATCGTTGGAAATCTGAAAATTATTATTATTAATATGCTAATTTTATATATTGATCAAACGTGACTTCAACATATTATATACGTGATTGTGAGAATTATTTGAATATACTTACTTTAATATAATACGATTTGTTTTTTCAGTATAGGAAGTAAATTTAATTGTAAATGTAAAATTATTTCATATGTAAATGTAATTGAAGAGCTATGTGATAAAGCTTAATGTCAACGAAGTGAAGTTTCGGTACTTTTTTCGCTTAAACAAGATACGGTCTATTAATTTAGGTAGAAAAATATTTTACACATGTTACAACAAAAGCCTATAGGCATAAATTTCTAAAAAGGGGAGTGAAAATATCGTAACTGCCCAAAAAAACCTCAAAAAACAGACGAAGACAAGGTCTAGATTGCCCAAACCTGACCAAAGAGCTATCTTTTAGTAATCTGACGGTCAAGAATCAATCCACGCAGGAGTGCAGTTCTAAAAAAAAAACCTAAAGTTGCCCGATCAACGCTTACCATTGATCTTCTCCTTCTGATCCAATGGTCGTAGTCCATATCGCGCAGCTTAAAAACCATGTTGAATGCCGCGCAATGAAGGCGGTTTGCTTTTTGAGTCCTCCGCCACGTGTTGCTTCCTGAGTGGAATCACTGGCATTTCCTTAATACCGGCTTTGATTTGGAAGGCACCCGCTGAAGGTGGTAAACCGTTAGTGGTTTTATCCTTCAGTCCCACCAACATGCACACCAAAAGGTGACCGTTGATCTTCCCTCTCCAGATCTGACGACCACACTCCAAATCGGCCCACACAACTGCTTGTGAAAAACCCTAAAGTTGCACGATCAACATTGGTCGTTGATCCGTTCCTTTTGATCCAATGGTTGGAGTTCATATCGTGCGGCTTAAAAAGACCACTAAATACCTTGCAATGAAGGTGCTTTTCTATTTCAGTCCTCCACCACGTGTTGCTTCTTGAGTGGAATCGCTGGCTTGTCATTAAAACTGTCCTTGGTCTAGAAGGCGCCCGATGAAGGTGGTCAACCGTAAGTTGTTTTCTCCTTTCGGCCCCACCAAATTGCACACCAAAAGGTGGCCAATGATCTTCCCTCTCCAGATCTAACAACCACAAACCAAATCGGACCCCACAATTTCTCACGAGATACCCAGCGATGAAGGCGGTAATCATTGTCCATTCACCTCCACGCGTCTCGAGCTAAATATCATTGCTTGTCTTCCAGGAAAACTTCTCCCGAGACAGAGGTTGCCCGATGCAGGTGGTATGTCTCGGACAGGTTTTCACCCCAGTAATCTCTTCCTTTAACACCTTCGTCTTCCATGGAATCATTCCTCTTATGAATAAGTATCTGCCTCTATTACTAGAAGCTCCCTTAGAAAACCGACCGCACATCTCCATTGATGGACCGACTGAAGTGAACTTATCCATCGTTTCCATAAAGTAAAATTCTTTCTCTTGAGTTTTCCTGACACTGTTGTCTATCGCTAAGGGCCCGGGATGAGCATTCCTCCATCACCCTATCATCCATTACCTCCTCCCACCAGTAGCACAATTCGATATGCTTGTTTCGAACCCCCTAATTTGCAAGCCAGTTCGCAACTTTGTTGGCTTCCCTGTGAACATTTACCAACCTAAGAGTTCTCAGCATTCTTAAGTCCACTTGGTTTCTTTTGTAGATATGCAGAAATCTCCAATGTCTTGAGATTTTCTCTGGTGCAGCACCAACACTTATCCTCTTCACTGAGTTAATGACTAATTCCGAGTCATCCTCAATGATGACATTGTGAATGTTGTACTTGAGCAGTATTTCCAGGCATACTTCCATCGCCATGAGCTCAACCATATTAATGGTAGCTTTTCCTAGATAACTATGGAAGATGATTTCTATGTTTCCTTCCTCATCCCTAATGACCCCTCCATATCCAGCTTCTCCCGGATTCCCTTTTGATGCCCCATCAATGTTAAATTTTAAAAAGCCATGTGAAGGGGGTTGCCATGAAGCCTTTTCTGTTGAGGTATTCTTGTTGATTTGCATAGAACCTTGAGGGGGATGAACCTTGAGCTCTAACTTCTTCAGTATTCTAGCCTCCCTTTTTCTGGTGGGTTTGCCAATGGCTACACCTCCCAGGATGTGAACAGTCTCTTTGAGTTGTCTAAGGATTATCTTAAGAATGTTGCTCACCAGACTCGCTTTATCCTTGAAAACACTGTTGTTGCCCTCCTTCCAAATATTCTAGATTATGAATCCTGGGACCAGCATCCAGGCGGAGTTAATGATCTCATTATCTGAAAAAAAAATTCCACCATTTTTACAAAGTAGCAATGATGTCATTTACAATTTTGTCTGTCTGCTCAAAGACTTCTCCCACCCAATTCCAAAGTATTGTAGTGAAAGTGCATCTATTCAGTAGATGATTTGTAGTTTCTTCCTATTGTCTACATAAGTGACATCTTGAGGGGCCAACAAAGAGTCTTTTTCTTAGGTTATCCCATGTCAGAATCTTGCCCTGTTGAACCAGCCACTTGAACACTTTGACTTTCATCCAATGAATATTATCCCAAATTTCTTTCCACATCTTATCAATGCTTGGAAGGTTAAGCCTCGAACCTATCCTTTTGGCCTCCTTAAGGTTGAAGAGACCTACCATGTTCTTTCCCCATCTTAGTTGATCATCCAAGGTTGAGGTCAAGATTTTCCTTTTGTCTAAAAGACCTTTAAGGGCTATAGCTTGAGTGTGCAACATGTCTATTCCACTGCAATCTGGAAGTTTCCATGTTCTCCATTTCTCATTGTTCCTTGATTGGTCCCAATAGTCACATACCCATCTTAATCCTTTTTTGATGGTATCGGTGTGAATGTCTACTAATTCTTCACTTCAGAGATTGTCCTCCTACTACCAACTGTCCTCCTAGAACCAGGTCACATTTCCATTTCTTATCTCCTAGAAACTGTGATTTTGGACTAGGGCCCTATTCTCCCTTGCCCTATTCCATATTGCAGAATGTTTAAGTAGTCATGTCATTCTGATGAGGTTCTTCTCCTGCCACCCTTTTGCATATTTTTGCCTCCATAGTTTTGCCCAGGGGGCTTGTATTTTCTTTAGCCATCTCCACCAGATTTTGACTCGAAGAACTCTGTTAAGAATTCCTGGGTCATGAAGACCCAAACCACCATGGGACTTAGGTTTGCATACCCTGTCCCATGCCACAAGGGCCCATTTCTTATTTTCTTCACCTTTCCCCTAGAGAAAGTCTCTCTGAATATTTCTTATATTAGTAATTACACCAGTTGGTGTCAGAATGGCTGAAAGCATATAGATAGGGATACTTTGGAGGATAGTCTTAGTTAGAATCAGTCTCCCTACTAGATTTAGTACTCTATTTGTCCATTTTCTAATCTTATCTTTTAGCTTATTAAGAACAGGCTCCCAGATATCCTTGTGTAGCGGTTTGTTAGTGAGGGGAACTCCCAAGTACTTCACAGGCAGTGACTCCCTTTGAAAGCCCAAAATTCTGGAAATATTTCTTTGTATTGAAATATCTGTATTAAAAAAGAAGATCTTTGATTTAGTAAGACTTACCTTTGTTCCTGCTACCCTAGCAAATTCACTCAGAATCTACTTGAATGCTTTGGCTTCCTTGATAGTGGGTGTGCCTTGAAACATAGTATCATCCAAAAATTGCTGATGTGTCACTGTGTCCCCACCTTGAGTGAGTCTCAGACCCTGAATTCTCCCTTCCTCCTTAGCAACCTTGATTTCTCTCCCTAACCCTTCCATCATTAGAATGAAAAGGAAGGGAGAAAGAGATTCTCCCTGCCTGAGACCTCTAGAAGGCTTGAAGGTTTCAGAGGGAGAGCCATTAAGAAGAATTGAATAGCTAGAGGTGGTGACTAGTGCCATAACCCATTTAATCCAATTGTAATCAAAGCCATAGGCTTTTAATATTGCTCTTTTGTATGACCAGCTAAGTTTGTCATATGCCTTTGCTATGTCCAGCTGAATTATCATTCCTACCTGCTTATTGGTGTTGAGTGAATGAACCATTTCATGTGCTTGAATTATGTTATCTATAATTTGTCTCCCTTCCACATAGCTCATTTGCTCTTTTAACACTAGGGTTGGGAGGAGTGGTTTGAGACAGTTGGCAATTACTTTGGATATTATTTTGTATACCACATTGCATAGTGCTATAGGTCTAAATCTGTCTAGAGAGGTGGCCTTTTCCTATTTGGGGATTAAGGCTATGAAAGATTCATTGAGTGCCTTTAAGACTGTCTTACAATGTCGAGAGTCTTCCACTACCTCCAGGATATCCAGTTTAACTATCCTCCAACAAGCTTTGAAAAAGTCCACATTGAAGCCATCCAGGCCCGGTGCTTTCCCATTGTGCATCTATTTAACGACTTCCTCAATTTCTTCCTCTGTGACTAGTCTGTTGAGATTGTAATTATCTTCTCTATTAACCAATTTAGGAATGTACTGAGAAAATTTTTTTGTACACTGGGTTCTGTCTTCTGGAGTTTCCTCAAAAATTTTCTGAAAATGCTGGACTAGAACCTTCTCCATCTCTTCATGAGTGTTTCTTTCTATTCCCTGATGATCTTTAAGTTTCACAATTCTATTGTTGTTTCTATGAGCTATGGTGGATCTGTGAAAGAATTTGGTGTTTCTCTCTCCTTCTTTAATCCATTGAACTCTGGATTTCTGTCTCCAGAATATTTCCTCTTGAAGACATCTGTTATCCCATTCCTGCTGGAGTGGCTCTACCATCTCTTTCCTTTCATCTGTATAGCCTTCTGTGATAAGAATATGGTTTATTTCCTTTAGTTTCTTTTCCACTTCTCCTTTAGCTTTGAAGATATTACCAAATTCCTTTTTATTCCACTCTTTGAATCTGCCTTTAATGTGTTTGAGCCTACAGTGTAGAAGGAACATCTTTGTACCTTGAAGGTGAAACTTTTCCTTCCACCATTTTTCAATGTTTGTGAGGAAATCTAAGTGTGTGAGCCAAGAATTCTCAAATCTGAAGGGGGAGTTCCTTGGTTTACCAAAAAAGGAATCTTCCAATTGGATAGGCCAATGATCTAAACCTCAAAAAGGTAGTATGTGTGCAATATTGCTATTTCCCATGAGAAGAAGTTCCTCTGAAACAATGAATCTGTCCAATTTTGAGGCTACTTGGGTATGGCCCCCTCTTTTGTTATTCCAAGTATAGATTCCATTGCTTATTTCCATATCAACCAATTTCATATTGGTGATGAAGTTCTAGAAGGCAACTGAATCTCTACCAAGTGTTCTAGTTCCTCCTTTCTTCTCCATGAGTGATTTTGTCATATTAAATCTCCCCCAAGAATCCAAGGTAGAGCTGGGTATCTCTTCTTCAAATCCTCCAGTGTTGTGAGGAGTCGAATTTTGTCCTCCATTGGCTGCGAACCATAGACATTGGCGATCATGCAACATTGTTTGTCACCCACTGGTTGGAAAATCAGAAAAAGGTGATGTCTGGATGCCTCCGTATCAATCACACCAAATTTATGTGGATCCCATAGAGTGAAAATACCACCAGCAGATTTATTTGCATTAACTTCAAGGTATTCATATCTGTTTAACCATTTTCTATGTTCCTCGTGGATCTTCTCCACTGAGCATTTTGTTTCTTGTATGAATACTATGTCATGTTTTTCCTCTCTGATCCTGTTACCTATGTTCTTTTGTTTTCTTCTGCTCCTAGTCCTCTAATGTTACAGGTTGTGATTTTCATTGAAGTGGGGTCTTAAAGGAGTAACTAGAAAGATCTTTCATCCTTCCTGAGTCAATCATCTGTTTTCCACATTCCAATAGTAGTTCTTTCTGTCTTTTTCTTCCCCTCCTTTTACCTGGAATTTTTGTCAGTTTTCCTGTTATTAATCCTATTGAGGAAGTTCCTTTATTTTCTTGGTTATCATGTCCTCTTTTGACTCCTGCAGCTATTTGATGTGACTTCTTAAGGAATATCTATTGTACCTTTTCCACATCCTTTTGAGGAATGGAGTTTATTCCCAGGTTTCCTCCTTGTTCTACGAACTTTTCCAGCTCTAGATTCTCCTTTTCTAGGATATCTTGTAAGTCTTGGTCCTCTATAACACTTTCACTTTGAGTCATTTCCTAGTCTTTTTCTATTTCCATTGTACTCAAAGGGTCCTTCATGTATTCATTCTATTCCTGAGTGAACTCCATGTTGGTCTCTTTTCCTTTCCCCCTTGCTGACTAATTCTTTGTACTCTCGTGATCACCTCCATCTACTTCTTTTTCTCCTAAGATCTCAAAATTGTTGTGATTTTTTTTTTTGGTATCATTTACAATAGGGTTCTTTTGTGTCTTCCTTCCCCCTCCTTTTCCTTTTCCTCCCACTTTGGTGAAACCTGTCCAGTCTTTCCCTTTGTTAGTGTTTAGGTTTTCCTCCCTTCTGTTAAGAGGACAATATCTAGATAGGTGTCCATGCTCATGACATTTGTGACATTTGAACGAGATATGTTCATTGTCAACTATTTGAACCCATTCCTCATCATAGACTTCTAGAATGACCTCATTTGGAAGGGTTCTTGATAGATCCATCTCCACACATATACGGGCATAGGAGGTGTATTTTCCCTGTAGAGTTGCCTCTGAAATTTTGAAGAAATGACCTAATTTATTGCCTATAGCTTTTAAAGACTCTGGAATCCAGTAATCTAAAGGTAAGGAGTAGAGTCTAATCCATACCAATACCGAAGTGAAGGTTTCTCGTTCTGGCATAAAGTTCATCATCCATGGCCGCATATAGAGACCCGCTGCTGCAAAGAAGTATGGTACTCCTTCAAAAATCCTGTCTCTATCTTCCATGTTCATGAACACCACTGTTAAAAAACCTTCGGATACAAGATGTATATTCAACTCCCCCTTTGGTTTCCAATTGTATTTTATCTAGGTGTACAATGCTTTCTCTGACAGCCAAAGTCCCATAAATTTGCAAATGATGGCATAGTTTGCCATGTGATCCCTGTGCGCTTACAAAGCTGGATCATTCAGAATAACCTGCGGTTTAGTTATGGTCTTGGGTTTACAGGGCCCGATCTTGGCTCTGTTCTCTATTTCCTAACCTCTGTCTTCCACTTTTTCCTCCTGTCAGTCTTCTTCATGGGTCGCTTGACCTGCATGGGTTTTGCTGCCTTTTTCCTTCTAAGTTTCAGTTTTTTTTGTCTTGTTCTCCAAGGGTTGTGGAGGTTTGTTCTTATTCCCTCCTCTTCATCTATTTGAAACCACATTACTATAGGAGGGAGTGGAGCTCCCTCCTCCCTGAGCCTCCATGGATACTTATTGCCCACTGTCACTCTCTTAGCTAAACCCTAGAATCCTCCACGGAACCAATCCATCGAACAAAAACTGGCAAGTGAAGTGTCGTACTTGAGAAGATGAATACAATATGTTGTTTAAAGAAAAATTGACTAGCTTTGATGTGGTTAATCATTTTGTTAGGGAAGAGTTTCTTTCACGTAAAGGAAGTGTTGTCAAACCTATAAGAGGAAGAGCCGAGGAATATATTTAAGGGTGGGTAAACATGCCCATATTATATTACAACTATGATAAAAATTATCGTATCCCTTGGGATTGTTCATAGGAGGGTGTGATACCGCTATTATAGGCCATTGATCATGCAATAAGGTGTTATAATATAGATTTGATAGTGAAATGGGAGACAAGGATATGATAAGATAAATTGGATAAATATAAGTAAAAGTACAAAAATTATAAAAACTTCTACTTGAAAATATCAGAATTGACATTTAGGCCTATTCTATTTATAAAGACACTTTTTTAGGACATTAATCTATTATTAGAACGTGTATGTGTAAATGTATAACTTTTTTTAATAGATTGATTTGTATTATTTCAAAACAATATATTACAATATTTTATTCATTACAGGAATCCATATGATTAAGTTAAAAAAAAAAAAAAATCACGGTTTTTTATAGTCTATTGGTTGTGAATAAATCTTAACCCTTTACTTAAAAAGTTTTTATCCTTTGGTGGTGTCCATTTCGACACATATGTGAAAAAAAGTGACAATCTTTTTCGCAATTCTTTTAGCGTCTATTTTGATTAAACAACCTAGCAATTTTTTCCACATCGGCTAATATATCTATTTGTGTCAAATGAATGGGTAGCTTTAGAAGCCTTACCGAGATTAGAGTTTCTAGAGCCATCATAAAAGGAGGAATAAAATCAAGGAACCATGGTTGAAATGAGAGACTAGAGTTGCCCCCAAAGCAAGGTCCCTGATGAAAAACCTTTTGTCGGTCGTTTATATTTATAAGGAGAACAATAATTAGTCCTTTTGAACAAAAAGCGAACTTTGTATTCTAAGACTAGGTCTAGTGCACCCATTCCTGTAAGAAAAATTTGATGGTTAGAAACCATTAAAATGTCAAATAATCACCTTTCATTCATAATATGCATCCAAGAAATTAGATATTATCCGTTTTAAGAGATCCACAATAAATACTAGCCCTAAGAGATCTTTGGGATTTAGAGGTGAAATTCCTGGCTTTAGGAAATCCTTAAATAATTTCAGTTAGGAGGAGGAGTATGCACCCCAACCTTTGGCTCCAACTCTTAAACTTGATAGTATATAGGTGAAGGCATCATTTTCTATGTGATACTCATTCAAGGATTTTAGATCTTGGAGCTTCCTACCTCCATGTCGAAGTCAAATATTTTCATATGGGATTTCCATCCAATCATGTATCTTGACTATGAGTGAAGAGGCAAAATCTATAGCTTTGAACTTTAGATAGAAAGAACCCCCTGAGATTGATCTCAAAAAAATAGTAAAATTCTCTAGATCCGGGGTGATATGCATGTCCCCAACATTTGAACCATCCCCAATGGAAGAAGTTAAGTTTGTATCCTTCGATATTGTGCCCATTTCAGCTTCTTTTGTTGATGTCGTAATACCATAATCTTCATAGAGCTCATTCTATGACAACAAACATGGATTTTCTCGTGAAATGATATATATATATATATATATATATATATATATATATATATATATATATATATATATATATATATATATAAACAGAAAAATAATGGGCCAAGTCAAGGGACATAGACTCCAAAGCTGAGGAGGTTGCTTGCTTGGGATATTCAAGGTTTTCTTGTTGCAGGAAATATGAATTTTTTTTATAGCCATTAAATGTTGGCTGGTATGTTTTCAATGACTTGGTCATGAATTAAATTAGGCTACAAGAGAAGTATGTAGACCCATGCTCCCTTGAAAAACATTACAAGATAGAGAGGACAAATAAATTAATGGGAAATGGATTGCCTTGACAACATGAGAAAGAGGAGAGAAAATAAAAGGTGGAGGAAATGAGAGGGGGATCTCTCTCACTTTGATCACCATTCAACATTCAACAACAGAGCAGGAGGAATAGCAGATGAGACTTACAGGAAGAAAATAAATATAATGATAGTAGTTTGGTTGGCAAGATTGGTAGGAAGAAGATCTCTCCTTGGTGGGGAACAATGGCCTCTCAATTCTCTGTATAGCTAGAGGGCGGAGATGGTCTTTATCTGGATTCCCTTAATGGTTGGGGTGGAGGGTTGTTCCTTTGATTCCTGAAAGGAGGATCTATGGAGGCTTTCTTTTCGTTTGGGTTTACAATGGATTATGGATTCCCTAGGGTGGGTGGAACCACTGTGTTTTGTTTGAAGGGTGGAGACTTGTTTCTCTACACTCCCTTGACATTCTTGGCTGGAGGAAATAAACCTCTAGATTCCTTGTGTGTTTTGATTGGCTATTATTAGATAACTAGAGGGTGAAGGTTGTTAGCCTCTAGATTCCTTATACATTTGGTAGTTGCTAAGTAGTTGGTTGGTGGAGAAAGAAGGCCTCTCCAGTCCCTATTTTAGTTGGAAGTTAGTTCTTTATTCCCTTCACCAATACCCCCACTACAACAAAACCTTGTGATTAGCGTCGCTTTTTGCTTCCCTTTTTGTGTCTAGAGCCCATTTTTGGTGCTATTTGTTTCAATTTATCAAATACGGTGCAAAAATTTATGCAAAGTTTGCATCAAGTTTTGAACCAAGTCTTACGTCAAGTTTAGCACTAGGTATTGTAATAGGTTTTGCACCATATTTTACACGAAATTTTATGCCAGGTTTTATGCAAAGTTTTGTGCCATCCTTTGCACCATGTTTTGCATCATTTTTGGCACCTAATTTTGTTTCACCAACTTTTTCATTATCTATTTCAACCACTTTTTGCACCTACACTTGCATCAACTATTGCATCATCTCTTACATCCTTTTTTGCATAATTTTTAAATCACTTTTTGCATCCATTTTTGCATATTTTTTGCATCCCCTTTGTGCCAAGTTTTGCATCAAGGTTTGTGTCTAGTTATGCATCTAATGTTTCATCTACTTTTGTTGCATTGACTTTTACATATTGTTTTACATCCATATTTACATCTTCTTTTTCATCTATTATTGTATCCATTATTGCATCCATTTTCCTTGTGCCATAATTTGCACCTAGGTTGATACCTCCCTTTGCATCCTTTTTTGTTTCTAAATTTGCATCCACGTTGGCATCCTCATATACATATAGGTTTTCATTGACATTTACATCTATTTTTGCATCCCTTTTTATATCCACTTTTGCGTCAAAAGTTGCATCAGCTTTTGTGTCTCATATTGCATCCACCTTTGCATCGAATTTTGTTGCATCAACTTTTACATCCTATTTTACATCCATTGTTGCACCCATGCTTACGCCCACTTTTACATCCCTTTTTGCATCTTCATTTTCTTTTTTTTGCATCTATCATTACATCCACTTTTTTTGTGACACAATTTGTGCCATGTTTTGTGCTTAGAGTTGTACCCACATTTGCTTGCAATTTTGTATCCATTTTCACATCCTCTTTTGCATAAAATATTGCATCTATTTTTTCATCCACTTTCGTGTTTAGTTTTGCATCTCATTTTGTATCTTGTTTTGCATGTACTTCCATTTCATCCATATTTTGCATCCAATTTTGTTTCTCCTGTTGCACCCGTGTTTGCAACCACTTTTACATCCCTTATAACATCTTGTCTTGCATCTAAGTTTTCATATTTTTTTGTGTCTATTATTACATCCACTTTCTCATTCAGTTTTGTTGTGCTATGATTTATGCCATATCTTATGCCTATCATTGCAACCCACATTTTCTTGCACTATTTCATCCACATTTGCATCATCTTTTATGTCCAAGTTTGCATCAAATATTGTTTATGTTTTCTACATCCACTTTTGATTCGTCCAATTTTGCAACTAATTTTGTGTCCACTATTGCACTCATGTTTGGCCCATGTTTACATCCCTTTTTGAATCCAAGATTTCCTCCTTTTGCATTCAATTTTGTGTCTTCTTTTTCTTACATTCATTGTTGTATCCACATTTGTTTCACTACAATTCATGCTAAGTTTTATGCCTACTATTGTTCCCATGTTTTCTTCCACTTATTCATCCATGTTTGAATCCTATTTTGTGTTTAGGTTTGCATCAACCATTGCATCTACTTTTTCATCCACTTTTGTGACAAATTTTCTATCTTTTTTTGCATCTACTTATGTTGTGTCCACTCTTCATCAATTTTACATCTATTTTTACCCCCATTTTTTTTTTCACTTTTGCATCCCTTTTGTAACGCACATCATATTTTTTGCATTGATGATATTTCTTATGGTATTGAAAATTATGAACAACTGATGAAAATGTCAATAATTATGACGATGATGATAATGAAGATGATGATGATGATGACATGAATTGTGATTGTTATGATAATGACAATGATTATAAAGACGATGGGGGTTACAGTGACAATGATGATGACGATGCTAATGACCTTGACTATTCTTCCCAATTTTTAAATGTTGTCATGGTCATAATCATAATAATTATTTTTGGTGTCATCTTCAAAGTCATCATCATCTGATCATCATTATCATTATTTTCATCTTGGTCATCATCAACAACAATAATGACATGAATTATGATTATGATGTTCATGATGAATATGACAACAATTATGATAAAAATTATATTAGTTATGATGATGGGGATGATTACAATTATAATGATGATGATAATGGTAGTGATGATGATGATCATCTATCATATCTAAAAAACAAATTTGTTATTTCTCTTGCATATATCATGTGTCCTAACAACCCTTTTCGAGCACTTGTAACATTTTTTGGGTTGATGATATTTCTTACGATACCTATAATTATGAACCATTGGTGATAATGTCCATAATCATGATGATGATGATGATGATGATGATGATGATAATGATGATGACATGAATGGTGATTATGATGATAATTAAATGATGAACATAATGATGAATGATGGTGGTGAAGATGGCGATAATGAAGATGATGACCCTACCTCTAAACTAGGGTGGTACACATAATGAGACAAAATAATACCCTCAAGTTGAAATATTCATATAAGAAGGGATTTGGATTGATAAGCATCAATGATGATTTACATCATCATAGCCAACATTTAAAAATAACAAGGCCTTGACTAACAAGTTTATCTCTCCATTACATCAGAGCACAATGTTGGGAGGCATAAATTTGGACACCACTGCCTCTCTAGGCACTTACCCCACCAGGATGTTCACTAGGTATGTCCTCACATGATCATTTCCTAATCCACTATCATAATATTCGACACTAGGAAATGTCAATCCTAATGACTATTCTTATCTTGCATTAATGTACTTGACTTATGGTGGTTAGTCCTACTCAAAGTACAAATTCTCAAAGAATATTGGTCCTAGATGTTTATCCAATCCAACATTCTCCCAACTGGGGTGTTTACTAGGCTTACAACTATTAGTCCTAGCCATAGTACATGACACATGGATAATATGGTGTCTACCCTCACTCCCTCTCAACAAGAGAGGAGACATCCAAAAGCATAATATTTTCTCAAGAATACCCATCGTTTTTATAGAGAATAACATCATTAATTTGTTTTTATCGCATGACGCCTTTATGATTAAGCATTCATATATTTGTGGAAAAATATTTCCCCTTTTTTCATTTGTGATGAAATAAAATAAAAAAATGAAAGCCAAAATCATTAAAGATACACTATAATGATTTATCTAAGTCTAAACTCTAAGGTTGAATAGAAATTCATGTAAATGTTATATCTATGAGTTGTGCCAAACTTATGAAAACCTTATTCCCTAGGTCCTATATATAAGAAAAAGAAAAAGAAACAAAAATAAATCCCAATGAATGGTAACTCATGTATTCACTCCCTCTTTGGAAAATATATGAATATACACTCCTAGTCACACTTGATCACATGTTTGTGATGGTCAAATCATGAAATCCTCTTTTCCCCTTGCATTTTCACTTCATCATTTAAGCACCTAATTTATGACCTAAGAAATGTTTGTTGCCTAAGGATTTCATGTCTACTCTTGCTTTACTTATGTCACACTACTCTCAATTTATGTGACGGAGTGAAATACATAAGTTTGTGGAGTTATTAGAACAGTGTATTAAGTTAGTCACCACAAACACATGTATTACATCTCATTGATCCACATGTGTGGGTTGGAAACTCATTACTTGACAACTTTAGTGGAGGCTACTTTATGGCTTTAATGGTATAGCTTACAAAATATCTTGTTAAACATCGTGATTCATCCTTTCTTTTCCTCCAGACACTTGATAATATTGAAGTCACTCCCACTAATCCATGGATATGGGGAGTATAAATTACTTGTGCTAGAAATAGAATTGAGAAATAGAAGTTTTCCACTTGCGATATTGGAGTCATAGACATTGGATACATGGTAGTAGTCCTCGATGTCAATTAACTAAAATTGTATTGTCATAATGCGAAAAGAGATAAACATATTGGTAACCTTAATGTCCTGATCATTTCAAATAATAACCATTCCACCCAACTATCTCTAAGCATCAATCACTACTACTTAGAAATTCCTCCCCCATTTTCTAATTATATGAGGTAGAACCTCACTTAATATTTTTTTTCCTATATCAACATTATTGATGGGTGCTTTGCGTACCACTTTTCTTTTAGGAGTCTTTGTTTTCCTTTACTATTGAGGCCCCTCATGTTCCATGAGACTATTTCCATCGAGAGTTTCCATAGAAAGGAAGTATAATGTGTCTAAAAAAAACATGTCTCAGGATTTAAGTGCTTGGACAATTCCACTTCATGACTCCTATATTTCCTTAACCTGGGAACAAATGGTGAACTTGATGGCCTTAAGGGAAATTGACCAATGAAAATTTAAAAGAGAGGTGACTTTTGACTTTATCACATACAATTTAATATACTAAAACAAATATCCATAAAAATTTCATCAATCAATGAATCATTAAAAAAAATATCGAAAACAATTTCGTCAAGCAATGAATCCTTGCATTATAAAATACAATCTATAAACTTTTTAGGAACATTTTGCTAAACCATGCTAAAAAACCAAAATATTTAATATTAATATTTAACAATAATACGGAAATAACACATTTTGATAAATTAAATAACATATTATCAAGCCTAAAAAGTGTCACTAATAGAAAACTATGAAGCATGCAACTAATGGAAGTGACCACTCAAGGCCACCATAAGACAATTAATCTATTAAGACCAAGATTAATGGGGAAAAAGATCCACAAAGGACAAAGGAAAACCCATATTAACTTTATTGTTTTATTAGGTTCAAGATGAACATTTCAAGATATAATGAAGAACATAATTAGTTCTATTGCATTAAGAAAACCTAGGCACATTCTATAACTTAGCAAGGAAGAGATGTATAATACCCATCTCAGTGACACAACACATGGATTTAAGTTACTCTTTTATATAAAATTTAAACTCCTATCATAAAATCACAAATTTAGCATTAATGGAATGTTTAAAATCCATTTTTGTAAAAACTAAATATATTTTTTTAGAAAATAAAAAATTAGTAAAACTAAATATATATTTAAAAAAAAAAGAAGCTAAAACATAAGTAAACTAGAATTTGAATTTGACACTCTCGTTCACTTTTAGAAACTCATATGGAGGAATGTGATCTCTTTATCCTCATGTTTAAGTTTTTCCTAAAAAATAAAAGCATACAAAAGTGGGAAATAGCCATAAAGCATGGGGAAGCTTTTTCCAAAGCACAAAAGCATATAAAAAGTGGAAAATACCATTTTTATATGAGGAAACATTATTCACACAAAAGATTTTGCACAAATTGAACTAATGATGAATTTGGGAAATATTCATAGCCTTCACTTTCTTATATATTGGAGGCTTGGCCATTGAGAAAATGATGGGAATTCTTGTATTGTCACGCTACTGAGATCTATTTTGAGAGGGAGAGTTTTGGAGCTAGGAGTTGGTAGAGGTGTTGCTACAACTACGTCTGCTTGTTGTAACTTTCCCCCAACTCCTTTATTAATATAGGCCAGTTGTTCTTCCTTCCATATGTTTCTATTCATTATTTACTTATTCTATTTAACTAATGAATGCATGGGATTTTGGTTTATATTTAGTTGTTCTTCCTTCAATATGTTTCTATTCATTCTTTACTTATTCTCTTTAACTAATGAATGTACGGGATTTTGGTTTATATTTATTTATTCAATAATATTTATATGTTTCTGATAGTTTTGATTATCAAGATATTATGCTATGAAGGTTTTTTTATTCTCTCTCTTATGTGTAGGACCAAGCTTTGGAGCTAGCTAGGAGTGCTTCCTATCTATACTAAAAACTCCAAGAAGACCTACATGCAAGGACTGACAAGAATTCCTTCTATTTTTCTTAATTTATACTCTACATCTTGATCTACTAAGAATCTCGAGCCTTAGGAAAACCTTTCTCTTAATTGGTCTATCCTAGGTTTTGTTGGGTTGTGTTTTTTGGACCCTATATTAGG